>PVIU01016238.1:0-45614 GCA_004026605.1 Ondatra zibethicus | reverse complement strand
ACTATGGGACAATGATAGTTCCGGCACCCTCTCCTCTGCTGCCCAAGGACCTAGCTGGGGACATCCCTGTGGACACCTGGGATCTCCTCTAGAGCCAAGTATCTTGCCAGTCCTAAAATGACTCCAATAATGTAGATATCTTATTCCCTTCTCCAACATCCACCTTTCCTCCATCTCCACCCTCCCACTCCCCCAATCTTAGAGAGAAAAATTTAATGTGTTCAATTAACACTGCTGTCCCCTCTGCTGTTCCTGGGACTTGCAGTGAGGGGGTGCAGCGGTCACTTTCCTGACAAGAAGCAACTTGAAGGAAGGAAGGGTCACCTTTGGCTCACACTTCCAAAGTGCAGCCTCGCATGGTGGGGAAGTACTGCAACAGGAGCATCCACAGTCAGGAGGACACAGAAGGCGCTTAGGGCACCTTCTCCTTTGTATTCAGCCCAGGCCTTAGCCTGTGGCATGCGTGCTGCTGCTCACATTCAGGGCAAAACCCTCCATTTCACCTAACGCCATCTAGCAACTCCTTCACATGCACAGATGCCCAGAGTTTTGCTTGTGTTATGTTGTTAGGAATGCTGCAGCAAGGATTGTAAACTGAGACATTTGCACAATGGAAATATACTTTAAAGCAGTCTGCAGGTTGGAAGTCTGATATCAAGGTTCCACTTAGGGCTTCTTTCCTTGGCTCGTAGGGCCTTCCCTTTGTCAGTGTCCTCACCTTGAAAGGGCAAGAGCACTGGGGTCCACTGTAATGACCTCATGTGAGAAATCCTTTGAGATGTCATCTTGAAATCTGGTCTCATTCTGAGGTCCTTTGTGGTAGGGATTCAACTTAATGAATTCGGGTGATACCTTCAGCCCATGGCCCTGCCCGTCTTAGTGATTTCTGCGAGGCCCTGCACAAGGGTAAGCAGTGTGACCAGAACCATGCGGTGTCACTTTGTTCTACGGAAGAGTCTGAGTCCCTGGAGGGAAGGTCACTGCAGGGTTAGAGACTGAATGGACTTTCATTCTCCAGCTGATGTTGGCTTTCAGCTGTAAGTTATACTTTAAATTTGATGGGATTGATAGCAGTGTAGTAATGAGCCTGTGACTCTCCCCCCTGGGGGGCAACGTGGGCCATCCTTGTTGTATATTCATGCTCCCAACTCTTGAATTCTTCCTCCTTCCTCTCTCCCTCTCACCCCTAACTTGGTTACTGGTCCCTGATGAATCATCTACATCATAGTCTAGCAAAATCAGAATTAAAGAAACATAAATGTTTTTGTTTGAAAGAAGAAGTCTCATATGTTCTCTTTCAAGGACCACTGGTGGAGGCAGATGCATTCTTAATGCCAGATGTTCCAGGAAGTTTTTTTCTAGTCCATGGATATGTCAACCAGCAGAAAATAGTGCATTTTCATCTTGCCAGGAACCAAGTTGGGCGAATTGGAAGTTGCTGGCTCTGAGCTGTTAGCAGAATGCGTGCTCGCATCCCAGGCTCCTTTTCACAGGCCTCCTTCCATCCGCATGGCTGTCCTTTGCAAAAGGATCCTTCATAAACATCAACAGAACTCTTTGTGAAGGATACCCTTTGCTGTCAACTTGACAGGCTGTGGAGTCACCTGGGAGACACACTTCTGAGCATTTCTCTAAGGGCCTTTTCAGAAAGAACTGTGCAGGGAAAAGCCACTTTGAATGGGGATTCCAGGCTGAATAAAATGGAAAAGTGGAAGAAACCAGCTGAATGTCAGCATTCAACTGTCTGTCCCCTGACCTCATACCTGTGCTATGGTGTGAGTCCCTCCCTCTAATAAATAATAAATGTTTAAAAAAAGTAGCCATTTTCTTCCTACGTATATTTATTATTGAAAACAATTTTTTCTCTGCCTAGTACTAGTCTAGATTTGTTTTTGAGAGACAATGAGTCAGTGAGAAATATTCAAAATTTAAAAACAAATAATCTACTGAGGATAAATTAAATTGAAGTATGTCTTAATTTTTATATGACCTTTTACACCTTCCCAACCCTTTTGAAGGGGCAGCGATTTTGTGCTACTTTTTATATTAAGAAATAGGAAAAGGTACACAGTCTATAAACTAGTTAGAGAATAGTTCACTTCTCTCTTTTTGCTAGGGCCAGTGTATCTGCCTTGTCTTGGGATGCACAGGGCAAGTGAGAAACCTCAGTTGGTGAAACTTTAGAATCAAGTTTTTGGTAATTTCTGTTATTCAATTATTACTGTTTGTTCCAAAAATATGTTTATTTTATTTTTTGTTTGTGTATGTGTGTGTGTGTTTATATGTGAGCATGTACATGTGTGTAAGCAGTACTTGCTGAGACCAGAAGAGGGCGTTAGAACTCCCTAGAACAGGAGTTGCAGGCAGTTGTGAACTCCCTGATACGGGTGCTGGAAACCCAACTCAATTCCTCTGGAAGTAATTGCTGAACCATCACTCCAGCTCCAGAAGAATATTCTTAATAGGTTAGTGTTCTGGCTAGCTTTGTGTAAACACAAATTAGTCATCTGAGAAGAGGGAACCTCAATTTAGAAAATGCCTCCGTAAGGGCATTTTCTTAATAAGTGATTGATGGGGGGGAGGGCCCAGCACATTGTGGGTGGTGCCATTCCTGAGCTGGTGGTCTTGGGTGCTATGAGAAAGCTTACTGAGCAAGCCATGCTGAGAAAACCAGTAAGCAGCTCCCCTCCATGGCATCTGTATCAGCTCCTACCTTCATGTCCCAGCCCTACTTGAGTTCCTGTCCTGACTTCCTTATATGTGATATGGAAGTGCAATAAATAAACCCTTTCCTCTCCAAGTTGCTTTTGGTCAGGTTTTTCATCACAGCAATCCTGTTTGGGGAAGAAAGCCCACATGAGGGTTAAGGGTAGAGAGTGATGATGCCACCATTAACATGGGCGTGAGAACATCCTGCATGTGCCTCGGGAAAAGCTAGTCATTTTGTAATAAATTAAGCTAGTTAAAGGAAGATTATATACTTGCATTTAATTGCATACATTTATTTTTGGACAAGTCTTCACATAATATTTATGTTGGGTAAGTTTGAGCTGATGGAGGAGTGTTACTATTCTGGAGGAAGATATTAATAGAGATCGGATCAAATGCTTCACTCTAAAAATCTGGCTTGGAAAATGGACGGCATAGAAAGACATCCAGGCTGGTCACACCAGTTGTCTGCTGGGGAGGGGCTCTGTGAGCATTAGAGCAATTGGTAGCTGCTGTGGTGTGGAGGTCACCAAGGCATAGGTTGTTTTGAATTCCATGGAAGAGCTGGGCATATTCTTATGTATACTACTCAGAGGATCCCATTTTTAAAAAAAATGTAAGGAGAAAGGTACCATTCTCTAGTCCCTAGTAATCTGGATTCAAAAACTTACAAATATCAGGGGCTGTTTTTCTAAGACTTACTGTTCTTCAAATCCGGAATCGTGTTCAGAGACAAGGCCTTGCTTTTCCCCGAACCCTTGTCTTTGAACTCCAGACTTGTGCTGTCTTGCATAGCAAACACTGGCCACAGTATCACTACCAAGAAAACACCTGGGAGGTGGAGAGCATAGCTGTGATGTCATGCCTTGACCTGCCTCTGCCTCCTGAGTGAGTGCTGGGATTAAAGGTGTGCACCACTACTCCCAGCTATATTGATATCTTTTCATCCATTTTGTTGTGGTTGTGTATGTACGTGTGCGTGCGTGCATGCATGCGTGCATGCATGCGTGTGTGTGTGTGTGTGCACGTGCCTGTGTGTGCAGTCATGCACTTACTTGTCTTTACATAGAGGTTAGAGGATACTTGCTGTCCTATCCTATTGCTCTGTACTGTATCCCCCTGAGGTAGGATCTCTCACTTCTCACTGAACCTAGGGCTCATGGTTTTACTAGGTTGGCTGATAGCCAGCAAATCTCAGCAATCCCCCTGCCTCCCACAACAGTGCTGGGATTACAGGTGTATGTGATTACACTCGGATTTTATGTGCATGCTGGGGATTTGAGCTCACTTCCTCATGCATGTACAGCGTGTATTCTTCCCCACTGAGTCATATCCCCCATCCTCACCTCTTTCTTTTTAACTCTATTTTTTCCTGACCTCTTTTGGTTTTGATTTGATAGTCAGATGCGGTTGGAATGACCGTTACCCCATCTACAAAGACTTAGCCTGTTTGTGATACTGGTGTTGGGGAAGGAGTTCTTGCAGAGAGTCTTTCATCAGGACAGCTTCTATAATGGGTTGGTTGCAGCCTGCCCATGTCCGGGTAACAGGGGTTACTGTTGTCTAGCAATGTAGAGTGTCGGAAGGTCAGAATAAGGACTAGGAAGGCAGAGAGAGAGAGAGAGAGAGAGAGAGAGAGAGAGAGAGAGAGAGAGATATCTAAGGGAGCCCAGATGGCCCTCAACTAGGTCCAATTGACCTACAGAGGACATTTTTAGCATTGTGTATGCAGGCCTCTTACAGAAAGATTGGATGGTGTGTTTGGGACTGTGGTCCCACGGGGAAGTACTTATCTCTGGTCTGGGAATTCTTAGGTCCTTAAAGAACTTAAAGAGCAACAGAACATCAGGTGGCACATAGTATGAGTAGCCAGAGAGGCCACTGGGCCCTTTCCCTGGGTCCAATCAATGACAATGCTTTTGCACAACTGAGATAATCCACACAAGACCTGTTTCCTCTGACCCTCCACACAGACATGCCTAGATGTTCAGACAGGAGTGTTTCTGCGAAGGGGGACCCAGTGGGTACAGACAACTATCCTACAGTTCTTAAGTGCACTTGGGAGAACCTGCTATATACAAGACTCCCTGTGGGAGGACTCCTGTTTCAAACTTTATTTCCTTGTGATGTGCCAGTTCTATAGGGCTCAGTTACACTCTGGCTGTGCAGTCATTTCCTGCAGAGCAGCCACACATGCTCTTGTGGATTTTGAGTTTTTACTTTGTTGTTGTTTTTAAAATAAAATCTCTTTATTGTAATAAATTCGCAAATAAAGACATCATACAGTTCTGTAAGATGTCCACACAAACATGTGCCCAGTCTAAAACTCTGTGCATCTCAGTGACGTTCTGTACAGTTAAAAGTGGCCGCTCTGAAGCCATGGAGCTTTGTTCAGGGTGGCACATTTTCACTATCACTTATGTTTTTTTATGAACTTATCAACCACAAAAATAAAAAAAATGGTAGAGTTGAATCTAGAAAAATAATTAGCTTTAAATCCTGTTTTGTGTAAAGGACAGAATGTAGACAAAGGGATATATAGTCGTTAAAGATGATTCATTCATGTTTTTGTTTATTTAGTTTGAGACAGGGGTGAAGTCCATTGTGAAGTCCAGGCTGTCTTCAGACTTATCTTCCTGCCCCTGATTACTAAGTGCTGTGATTATAAACTGGTGTCACCATGCATGTCTCATTTGTATTCTTAAACTTTATTTCTAACCTTCTGATAGGGTTTGGTTGTGACCCCGAAGGTTCATGTTTTAAAGCCCGAGTTCCCAGTTGGTGTTCTGTTGACCAGTTCACTGAAGCATGAGGGCTCTAAGTTTTTCAATGGTTCAGTCCTCTCATAAGTTCATAGCAGAATAGTCTGTGATTAGGAGGCGAGGCTTTGGGAGCCTTGGAAAAGGATATCTTACTCTGCCTGCCCCCTCTCTGCCTCCTGGTTGCTGGGACGTAAGCAGCATTGTTCTCCGGGCACTTCCTGCTGTTGGCCCAGCTGACTATCGACTGAACTCCCTGAAACTGTAAGCTCAATGAGTCTTCGGTTCTTCTGCTCAAGTGTTTTGGCACAGTGGCAAACTGACACCGTATTAAGTAATGAACAAAGGCCATTATCTTCTTATTTTCGGGAGGGGGAAGGGGACCATCTAGTATTCACTGATCCAATATCTGACTGTAAAGGTGCTGAACAAATGTTGGTTAATAGCGCACCTTCTCCAGTTTGACAGATGCTTTGTTTATTTTATCATCTCACATATTATTATCAAGACTCTAAGCTGTATGTCAGCTATCTTTCTGGGGCCTTGCTCCGTAAATACAATCGGTCTGAACTAAGTGCTATCTTAAGTCTATTCAGGAGGCTTTTGTGGCTCGAAGAGATTAAGGAGCTTCTTCAGGCTCTAGATGGGAATTATGTTTTTGAAAAGCCCCACCATATGTGTATTAAGATTTTTCTCCTTTTAGTATTTTGTTTTTCCTCACAGTTTTAGAGATGGTCCAGGCACAGGGGAGAAATGATAAGAATGTAAAACAAATTTTTTTGATTCAATCTTTTTCGTCTTATTAAGAGAAGCCTTAGTTTCTGGTGTGGAACCTGGAGTTATTAATGCCTACTTGGGTTCTGGATCTCATTACGCTTCCGAACTGTGACAAAAGATCCGTGAAGGTTGTAGTCCCTGGTATCCTGGATTCTTCTACAACAGCGAGCCATGTTGCTGTGCAGCAGCCTCTGACAGGTAAATCCGAAAGTCACAGCCTGACTATACTCCCGTGTGCTTTCTGAAAAGCAAAATCTCTGCTCTGGGACCATGCCTGGAAGTGATGTGTAGCCAAGAATTGATGGACATGAACAGGTTGTGAGGGCAGCTGACAGACAGCAGGAGGACTGGAACCCCTTCTCAAGTCATGGACCTGCCCACGAGGCAACTGCAGTACAGCTCCCTAGTGATGGACTGAGCATGGAGCCGCTAAGCTCTGGATTTCATCTGGAAGGGGCACCCTGTGTGTCTGTGAGGTCTTGGGGATGACTGTTGACAGCCATTGGAGCAGGTGCTCTCAGCTGAGGAGAGTTTACATGCCGAGAAGACCAGACAAGAAGCAAGATGGCCTCTAATAGGCTACTCATTGCACAGCTCAGTGAGGTTCAGGAGGAATCCACAGAATGAGATAAGTTTAGCAGCTGGATTGCTGCTGTGTTTGACCTTGAAGTCTGGCATTCCAGACAGGAGCAACGGTGTGAGCCCTGAGAAAGCAAGGTCCTCCTGGATTGTCTCCTGGAGTAGTTTTACTTTGTAGAAGCCAGAGTCTTATGATGAATTGGACCTAGAAACTACCACAGAAAAACAGTGAGCAGGGCCGTGGCCTCTGGATGTTATTTTGTGTTCCCATAGGTTTTCATGGTTGTGGATTTATGGGAAGGAAAACTATAATCCAGATTTGACAGTCTCTCCCTTCAGCAGTAGGAACTAGCCTTTTAATTTATGCCATTGAGCAATGCCCAACTCCACATATTTTCCACTGCAGCCCAGCGCCTCTGCTGGTCTGGGAAATCTTGCTGCAGGGCTTGTTTCACTTGGGGGTTAAGTCACATGCCCCCTGTTCTTCAGTTCCTGTCACCACACTTGAGTCCCTCCTGCTTCCTCCCCCTCGTTTGTAAACTGTGAACCTTTTCATCTGTTTTTGTTTTTCAAGACAGAATTATGCACTCATAGCTTTTGTTCCTATGAAAATGGCTTCTTTGCAGTGCTACACAGAGGCTATCAGGCCTTGGAGCTTCAAGGGCAGGGCAGACACTTTGCAGTTCAGTTCTTGCTGGATATTTTCATCCAGCCCCAGCAACAGATGTCTCAATAGTGTTAGCTTTTTATTTATGTTAGCTTCCATTCCTCCAGCTGTCTTGGGGATTCTGTGTGTATGTGGTATATGTGTATGTGTTCAGGTGTGTGTGTGTGGGTGTGGGTGGGTGGGTGGGTGTGCACATGAGTGCATGTATAGTCCAGAAGTCTATTTTGGGTATCATCCTCAATTACTCTCCACCTTAATTTTTTAAATTTAACTTTTGTGTATGTATGTGTATCTGTGTGTGAGTATATGGCTGTGAATGCAGGGGCCCTTAGAGCACGGAGGTGCTGGAGTCCCTGGAGATGGAGTTAACAAATGGTTGTGAGCTGCCCAGCGTGGGTGCTGGGAACTCAAGCCAGGTCCTCTGCGAGGATGTATGTATACTTAACCCATGAGTCATATCTCCAACACCTAATTTTTTTTTGAGACAGGAGTTTTGTTCTAGTTTTAATTTGCTATAATAAAACACTGACCAAAAGCAACCTGGGGAGAAAAGGGTTTTATTTGGCTTACCCTGACTTGAGGGAAGTCAGGGTCTGAGCTCAGGCAGGATGGAAGAATGTTGCTTACTGGCTCACACTTTGACTGGCTCACAATGCTAATGATCAGTCAGTTTTCTTGTACAGTAGAGGACCAGCTGTCTAGGGATGGTACTACCCACAGTTGGCTGTGTCCTCTGGCATAATTAATAATTCAGTATCCCATAGATGGACCCACAGGTGAATCTGATAACTCCTCAATCAATGCTTTCCCTCCTATGACTCCAGGCTGTGTCAGGTTGACAGTTAAAGCCAAGTAGGACAGGCTCTTTTGGTGAACTGGGTGCTCACTGATTTGGCTAGACCAGCTGTCCAGCCAGCTCCAGGGATCCTCTGGTTCCTCATCTCTCCAGTGCTATTGTGCCCAGCTTTTCATATGGGATTGGGGACCCAAACTCAGGTCCTCATGCTTTTGAGGTGAGTGCTTTGCCGATTGAACCATCTCTCTGGCCCTGAGGTTCTTAAGTAGGATATAATGCCCTCATTGCCTGGATAAAAGATGACAAAGTTCCAGGAAAGGACAAAAGGGCATGTTCCTGCCCTGTCTTGTTGACCTTGTCTCACGGGCCACATCTCACACCTCCTTTACGCCTGTGGGTTTTGTTCCTGAAAGCCTTTCCCCTGCATGGCTTTGAGCTAGAAGTGCTCCATCCAGCAGGAGCTGGTACTGTCGGCTGATCCTCCAGGCCCTCCACTGGACTGCCATCCCAGCTGAAGGTCTTCAGTTGCACTTGTGACTTCAGGCTATTTTAGTGTAGACTGTTTATTCAAACCTTACCAAAATTGGCTTTGACTAATGGCCCTCTTCAAGTTGGATTGGTCTTTAGCTTGAATATGTGTTTTCTTTCTTCCCTCAATTTCTGGATGGCGTATGTGGCCAGTGCATGTGATTCAAGTGTTCCAGTGCAGTCAAGGATACCAACTATGTCCCTTAGGTAGGTAAATAGAGGGTGGAATTCTCTTGAGTTGCCGGACTGACCTTTTCCGTCCCCACTGAATGCTCTGAAAAATGGTACAGAGATTTAAGCCTGAAGTTAAAAGATGAAGAAACTAAAATACTTGAGTTGAAGGATCCAGGAGGCTCTGCCCTATTTGTTCTTCATTCATTCCTTGGCATTCATTTTTAATTAGGAAGTGAACCCCAGATGGCAGGACTGATCTGCTTGTATTGAGTGACATTGTTGAAATCAGGTTAAATAAGGAAGAAGGATGCTCTGTTGGTATGGTCTCTGGGTCTCTGGCAAGTTTATAGATTTGACTTAATACCTCTTACTGTTTCTTAGGTATCCCCTTGATACCAACTTATGGTGTAACAGATTGGACTGGATAAGGCAATGGGAAAACATATTTTTTTAATTGATTATTGAGCTATGCATTTTTTCTGCTCCTCTCCACTCCCCTTCAAGCCTCTCCCATAGTCCCCACATTCCCAATTTACTCAGGAGATCTTGACTTTTTCTACTTCCCATGTAGATTAGAGCCATGTATGTCTCTGTTAGGGTCCTCTTTGTTGTCTAGGTTCTCTGGGATTGTGATTTGTAGACTGGTTTTCTTTGCTTTATGTTTAAAAATCACTTATGAATGAGTACATATGATAATTGTCTTTCTGGCTCTGAGTTACCTCACTCAATATTGTGTTTTCTAGCTCCATCCATTTGCCTGCAAATTTCAAGATAGTATTATTTTTTCTGCTGTGTAGTAATCCATTGTGTAAATGTACCACATTTTCCTTATCCATTCTTTGGTCGAGGGGCATTTAGGTTGTTTCCAGGTTCTGGCTATGACAAACAAAGCTGCAATGAACATAGCTGAGCTCAATCGTCCTTGTGGCACGATTGAGCATCCTTTGGATATATACCCAAACGTGGTATTGCTGGGTCTTGAGGAAGGTTGTTTCCTAATTTCCTGAGAAATCGCCAAACTGACATCCAATGAGGCTGTACCAGCTTGCACTTCCACTAGCAATGCAGAATTCTCAACATCAAACAGAATCTAACTGACACCCCTCCCCACAATAACAAAAGGATGATGAAGTGAAGCTAAAATTAAAAGGAATTTGCAGGCCCCTTTGTTCGTCTGGAAAAGACCTGAGGTGACAGGCCTATGGTGTCTCTGATGAGATTGGTGTCCTCCTCCTTCAGGCCACTCCTGCTGTCTCTCTCTCTCTCTCTCTCTCTCTCTCTCTCTCTCTCTCTCTCTCTCTCTCTTGCCCCCACTGTAGGGGAATCCCCTGAAAGCCCTGTCTCAGTGTTGGGAGGGGAAGGAGGAAATGCCCAGTTTCTGACCCAGCTTCTCAGGCGTGTCTGGGAGTCTGTCGTGGTCAGTGTTCTACTGCTGTGAAGAAACACATGACCAATGTAGGTGGAAGTTTCTGTCCCGACCACCTGCTCCCAAATAACCACTCAGAATCTTAATATTAATTATAAGTGCTCAGCCAATAGCTTAGATTTGTTAATATCTAACTCTTAAATTTAAATTAACCCATATTTCTTATCTACCCTCTGTCACATGGCTCATGGCTTGTTACCTCATTTTCTTTTCTTTTTTTTAAATTGATTTTATTGAACTATACACGCCTAAAAGTGGTATTGTTGGGTTTTGAGGAAGGCCCATTTGGATATCAGTATGGCGGTTTCTCAGAAAACATCTTGTAATGTAATCAGAGCAAATTGTGGGACTGGAGAGATGACTCAACAGTTAAGAACACTTGCTACTCTTGCCAAGAACCTGGGTTTAGTTCCCAGCACCTGAATGGTGGCTCATAACCACCTGTAATTCCAGTTCCAGGAGATCTGAAATCCTCTCTGGCCTCTGTGGACAATTGCATTTATATGTTCACACACACACAAGCACACACACTTTTTTTTGGCAAGTGAAGGACATGAACTTAAGTAAAAGATTCTGCTGTGTTTCACCCTTTCTGGGAACCTAGTTTTTTAAATCATGTATGAAAATATTTCATGTCTGTCCACTACCAATGAGGCCAGTCATAACCAGTCAGCATCACCCATAGGGAATCGCTGGATCAGAGAGAGAGGGAAAGGAAAACTGAACCTTATACTCTGATTTCTCGGGAAGCCAAAGCCCCTGTAGACCTTGATACTGCTGTAGTTTCCTTGGAACACATTTGTATTTCAGATAAATACATTGAGTTAAGATCTGAATTTCAAATTGAACTTCCTTTACCATTTTCTTTATTAAAATATATGCTTTGAAATGTTTATACTTGAAGATAAAATCAAGATAGACTCACAATCTCTTAAATGTCCTATTTATTTCCTAAGTAAATAGTCAATTTGTATACAAAGTTTCATTTAAGACCTCTGAAGAGCATGAAATTTTTGTCAAACCATTTGTATTATAAAAATTTCTAGCACAGGGTCTGGAGAGTGGCTCAGCAGTTAGGAGCATTGATGACTTTAGCAGAGACCTGGATTTAGTTTCCAGCACCCACATGGTAGCTGACAGACACTCAGAATTCATTTAGGGATCTGATTCCCTGTTCTGACCTTCTTGGGCACCTGGTACACGTACATATACAGAGGCAAACACTCATATGCATAAAAGTATATGAAAAAATTGCTGGACTCAGAAGATTGGCCAGTGATTCAATTTTTATTGATTGTTTAACTTATAGCTTTTATTTTTGTCAGTTCTATTGAGACTTAACTGACAAGTATACATGTTCAAACACACACTCACTCACAGATGTATTTAGAGTGTATGATGAGATACTATGACATCATTGTGGAATAATCACTATAATCAACGTAGTTAACATAACTGTTACCCACATAGTGAATGTTCGTGTGTGTGTGTGTGTGTGTGCATAGTAAGGATACTTAAGGTCTCTTTAAGCAAAATTCAAGTATAGAGTACAGTAATACTAACATGCTGTGAGCTAGTAACAATAACCTAATACAGAAACAACCTAGGTCTTTAAGAATAGAACAGTGAGCTGGGTGGCGGTGGTGCACGCCTTTAATTCCAGCACTTGGTAGGCAGAGACAGGCAGATCTCTGTAAGCTCGAGGCCAGCCTGGTCTAGAAAGTGAGTTCCAGGACAGTCTCCAAAGCTACAGAGAAACCCTGCCTCAAAAAAACAAAAAACAAACAAAAACCCAACCAATCAAACAAAAAAGAATGGGACAGTGCATAAAGAAAATGTGGGCTATATGTACAGTGAGAATCTGTTCAGTCTTAAATAGAACAAAATCTTGTCACTTCTTATGGTATGGGTGAACCTGGAAGGCTGATGCAATAAGCCAGGTTCCGACAGATGACACTGCAATCTTGCTTGTGTATGGAATCTAAAACTCATACGAGCAGAGAGGATGGTTTGCTGAGGTCATGAGGGTGGTGATGAGTGAAGAGACATTGGCCAAAGGGTGTAAAATGAGTTTAGCAAGATCTACTGATTCCATGTGGAATGAGAGAGAAGTCTGTGTGGTGTAGAGCAGCTGTGGCGAGGACTCAGTAAGGCCCTGAGACTGCCTCCCACTGGGGCTGCAAGCCCAGGGAAGAACTTGGATAGCTTGGGACTCTGCTTGACTGGAGCCATGCACAGCTCTCTTCTAACAGTGCACTTGGCATCTCTCCTCCCTGACTTGTGTGCACTGTGCACACAGACTCCTTTCCGAGCAATACACCTAGCAACATTGGACTCCCACTGTACTGGGTTGTGTATACACTCTCTAAAAACTGGGACAGGGTTCTCTTCCTCTTACAACAGAGTTAGACAGTTCCTAATCAGATACATTCCCGACCTACGTGGTGCATGAAGAATGGAAGGGGGCTTCCGTTTCTCCTGGGTCTGGGCCGGCTTGGCTCAGCAACTGGAAGATGGCATGGCATAGAACAAAGCAAACAGGAAGGCAGAGAAGGAATTAGATGAGGTTAGGAAGGCATCTCTCGCCTTCATTCACGTGTTACTTATGGAACTCGTCTCGTAGGTCAGGGCCTTTGAAGCTGCGGTTTTAGCAGGCAGTTGGCCAGGACAGGAGACACCTCATGGCCTGTGATTTTCAGGCTCTCCTGAGTAGGCCACTGGGCTTTGCCTTTTTGTCCATATCCCTAGAGTTCCTCTGAAGTTGTCCTGGAGAAAGGAAGGTGCTTCATCAGTTCGGCCCTGTGCTACCATTCCTTCCCTATTCTTTCATGCCCTCTGCTTTGGCCCCAAAGTCTGTCTCTGCCATCTATGTTAGTAACTCATGGGACAACATGGGACAAGATACCAGAAGGAACACCAGAAAGGAGGAGGGGCTTATTTTGGCTTAGAGTTGAGGAGCGAGGTACATCATGGAGGGAAGGAGTGGCGGCTGGAGAAGGAGATGGCTGGTCACAACGCATTCACAGTTAGGGGACAGAAAGAGATGGATGCTTGTTCTTGGCTGGCTTTCTCCTTTTCATTCAGTGCAGGGCCCTGGCCCAGGGATGGTGGTACACACAGGTTCAGAGGGTCTTCCCACCTCAGTTAATTAGGCATCCCCCTAACAGACATGCCCACATGTGTGCTCCAAAAGTAAGTATTCACTTCATGTTGGCAAGATCAGTCATCACCGCGTCCCACTTTCTAAGTTGGCACACATATCAGTAGGGGCCACTGGCTTTAGAACTGTGTGATATGTTTTCTTTCAGGAACTAAAAGCTTCCTTTTCTGCCCAGCCACCTCCTTCCCACCTCACTGTCTGTCTAAGGGGTGGTCCTCCCCTTTGACTGGTTTGCATTGCAGGAGCATGCATAAGCCCTGGCTCCATGAAGGGATGAGATTCACTCTTGACTCCAGCCATCTGTCTCTCGGGATCCTAGATGCTAAGAGGCCTTCCCCGCCAGATTTCAGCCACTGCTTTCCATGGTTTTGGTTTTGTTTTTCTTTAAAGAAACAAACCTGACAAGAATCTTTTTTTCAGTTTAGAGACAACATTTCGCATGGCCATATCCTGAGGGTAGGGGGCGGGGTTTCTGTCTCCACTGGGCAGGAATCAACTTCAACTGTGGTCATTCTGCATTCTGGTTTTCATCTTTTATGTTCACTAGACAATTTAGTAAACACACAAACACACACACCAGCAGAAGTCCTTCCCTGTTTAACGTTATCTACTTTCCATATACAAATGCAGCCTGGGGCTGTGTGCACTTAGGACTCATTTAGTGAAATAGTGAGGTCACAGCAGGAGGCTGGGCATTGGCAAAGACAATCGCAGGTGTTTTCTTGCTTGTCCACCAGCCGTCCTAAGAGAAAGATTTTAAAACTATTTGACAGTTAGGGGAAGAAAAGCTGTTTTGCATTGCCATAAAATACACATTTAAAAATTACCTTTTTTTTTGGTTTCCTTTGTTTTGGGAAAGCTTTTCTGTGTGTGTAGCTCAGGCTGGCCTGGAACTCTTGATCCAGGTATGCATCACCACTCTTGGCTAAAATTTACTATTAGAAAAGGGGTTTCTCTTTATTTTCTGTGTTGCTGGCACGTATGTCTATGCACCATGTGCATGCAATGCTTTTGGAGGCCAGGAGAGAACATCAGATTCCCTGAGAATGGAGTTATAGACTGTTGTGAGCTGCCAATTGTTGTGAGCTGGGAACTGAACTTGGGTCCTTTGGAAGAGCAGCTAGTGCTCGTAACCTTGGAGTCACCTTTCCTAGACCCCTAAGATTTACACTTGCACAGTTCATCAGTGTTAAGTATATTCACATAATTATATATTAGATGCCTGGACCCATGTGGGGTTGGACTGCCATGCTTGTTTATCATTGTCTAATAGACATGGAGGGATTATCAATTTGTGCCTACATGGCTGTCAATCAATGGCTGTGAAGGTTCTACCATATCCCTCCCACCTCCCCTGGAGGCTCTGGTCACAGGTCTGCTGCTGCTTCTGCAGGATCAGTCATTCTGACCGACTGTCAGGGTAGAGGTTTCAGTGCAGAAAGGCCTTCTGGAACCTCACAAACAAGGGCTGCTGCTCACAGCCCAGGACTCGCACATGGCTTCTTCCGGCAGAATCTCCATTCCGGCAAACTTGCCCTTCCAGGTGGAACAGAGCCCCGAGCTGGCCCAGCTGCTTTCCTCATGGGTGTTGGGGAGGCTCAAGGCTTGATTAAGCTACTTACTGTCTGCACGGGCTTTAGAAAGCCATAAATACATGGAAGCACACCAGGAGAAGAGGGTAAGTGATTGAAGGAAGGAAGGAGCTGTGCCCGATGGGGCACCTTTAGACAGTGGCAAGTGAGCAGCCTTGGAAGGATCCAGGGCTGGCAGACAGAGGACAGCACCAGAGTGTGAAGAACCCAGAGATGGAGCAGAGAGTAGGAGAACAGGAAACAGCGAAGGGAAGCTGAGGGGCTGGGATTGATGCCGGGTCTGGAGAGCTACCTCAGGACTGGGTTTCATGCCACCAGCCATCAGGGAATTATTTCAGAGCTCTGAGTTGAATTGAGAGATAGTGTCTTCCAATATTTTTTCCTTATAGAAAGCTTCTGTGGCTGTTGGGTTAAGTCTAGACTGGTACCAGGTAGGGGGTGGCAAGGAGGCGGCTGAAATCTGCTGCAGTCTGTGCCTGGCAGTGGCAGGTAGAGCAGCGCTGTGGAGCATCAGGACTCTGGGGGTGCCCTGCCTCTAGCCAGCAGGATGGCCCATGTTTTAGACACAGGCTGAGAAGGAAGAGGCAGAAGGGGTAACCCTAGGTCCCTGGCAGCTGTGGCATTTCCAGCCTTGCAGCTGGAGAAGGAAGGAAGTGAGGTGGGGGTGTGTGTGGGAGGGTGGGCACAGCTGCTGCGGTCAGCTGGCAGGTGTGAGTGTGGGGTTTGCAGAGAGGTCTGAACTGGTGATGGGATATATTGGGAGAGAAGTGCATTTCTTGCTGTGGTCTACATGGGATCTTTTTGTCCAGACATGGTCCTTTTAGACTGCTTGTGGAAACATCATGGACTGGACAATTGATTTCTCAGCTTTCTGCAGGATTTCTAGTTCAAGGTCAAGGGACGTACAGATTTGGTGTCTGATGATTGCTGTTCCCTGGTTCCTAGATTGCACCTGTTTGCTGTGGCTTCACATGGTAGAAGGGTCTTTCAAGTGCCCTTTACATTTTTTAATTATGTGTATATGTGTGTGTGTGTGGGAAGGGTACGTGCACATGAGTGCAATTGCCTATGGAGGCCAGAAGAGGGCATCAGATTCTCATGAAGGTGAAAGTTATAGGCAGCAGTGAGTCACTTAACATGGGTGCTGGAAACCAAACTAGGGTTCTCTGTAAGAACATCTGCGCTCTTAAGTGTTAAGCTATCTCTCTGTGAAGTCTTTTTTATTTTTCATTTTAGGAGTCATTAAGCCCACTAATATGGGCTCTATCCTGATCCAATTACCTGTCAAAGCTCTCAGGTTTTAATGCTATCATCCATCATGGGAGTCATTATTTGGACAAACGAGTCCACAGCCTTCCAAACAATCAGTGTCACTAACTGGGACCCAGGTTCCAACACATGAGCGTCCGTGGCATGTGTGTGTGTTGGGGGAGGATTGGAATTGGTAGTGGCATTTTATATTTAAATGACAGCACATGGGCTCCCTTCCCTGTCTTCTGGGTTCCCCGTAATAACTGTAAAGTCACCTTGCTATGTCACAACTTCGGGTCGCTTGGCAATTCGAGATTCAGGTTGGTGACTATACATTCCTGAGGTTTTGTTCCCAGTCTGTGGAGATGCTGTCTTGTGGCTGTGTCATCCAACCCCAGCTCTGCTTGGAAGTACTTCCTGTGCTGCTTGGAAGTACTTCCTGTGCTGCTTGGAAGCACTTCCCGTGCTGCCTGCGATGGCTGCCCTTTACGTGCACCCAGACTTCTCCTCTGTCGATGGCGGTCCTTGCCCTGTCTGAGGCTTGGCCCTCACGTCTTCAATCATTCTGGAGGCATTAGACTCCCTCTGCTTCATCGTGGGTGTGGTTTACAGCTTACCTGTGCTCACAAGACTTGGCTCCAGTTTTCCGAAGTTGTTGTTCTGTTGTTGTCGTTACAGTATTAAAGTAGAAACGTTATTTGAAAGTATTTATCATTTTGAAATGATGGGTTTTTTTTATAAAATGTGAATATACCTTTAAAAAAGGTATATGTCCCTTTAAAAATATATCCCTTTAAAAAAGGGGTAAATCCCACCCAAGGGTTGGGATGTGGCGGAGCATGAGAGCTCCTGCTGGACACACATAGCCCTGAGCTCCTTTCTCAGGACTGAGGTCACAGTTTCTCTGACTTTCCTCTGTAGGACTGATTGTCGCTAAACCCTAAAACTTCAAGGGAAAGTAGAGTAAGGAATCTGATTCTAGAACATTCTCTAGTGCCGTGTTCCCTCATATTTAACATTCTCTCAGTTTCCGATGTCTTTGGAAACTCTCTAGTCTGAAGCTGCGGGGAGGGGACCTTGGGATCTGGGCGGGCAGGCCATGGCTGCTGTAGGAAGAACAGCCGTAAACATGGAGGCCTCTTCCTGCCCAGGTCTGGACTGGCTGGGAGAACGAGATGAAGTAGGAGGTTAGGATGGCTTGGCTTGGCTGGAGGATGTTGTGTGAAGTCTGCCAGCACCAGCCCTTGAGGCACAGCCTGTTAATTGAATTCCTGGAATGGAGCTGATTCACTGCAGAGGCCCCAGTAAACCCCTCCCTGGAGGCAGGCCTGGCACTGTCGTGAAGCTCAGAGTGAAACAGTGGGCTTCTAAATCCCAGGCCTGGGCAGTTCAGAGCTGAGCAGGGTCCATAGCTCTGTCTTCTCCCTGGGAGGGAGTCTGAGCAGTCAGGGCGGCCCTGGCTACTATGGAAGACAGAGGTGTATTTCCTGTGGCTGTTAGAGTGGATCTACACACTTGTCCTCTATGTGGTTCTATAGCGATGGCTCTCAACCTGGGGGTTGAATGTAGAGGTGACATATCAGGTATCCTGCTCATCAGATGTTTACATTACGGTTGATAACAATATCAAAATTACAGTTATGAAGTAGCAATGAAATAATTTTATGGTTGGGGGTCACCACAACAGGTGGAACCATATTAAAGGGTCACAGCCTTAGGAAGATTGAAAACCACTGTTCTATGGGGTGACATGCTTTAACAGACACATAGAGGTGGATTTCATTCTCAATGGCAGCTTGTGGTCTCTGCAATGTCTGTATATGTATGTATAGTAGAATATCCAGGGGAAAATTCAATGCTATGTTACATGTGTATATTCAAGCATATAAATATTTCATAACACTACATCCTAATACAGACATGTATGATGTTATAAATTTATATTAATATTATACATTATTTCATAACCTATAATATAGTGAATTTTTGTATGTGTCTGTGCACATGGCGAGAGGTAGATGACAGGGTTCCACTAAGTTTTGGCCACCTTAGTCTTTGAGATAGGGTCTGTCACTGGTCACTGAACCTGAAACTCGTCCCTTGGGTAAGAAGGTCACGGAACCCCAAGCACCCGCCTGTTTCCGCTGCCTCTGGGAGCTGCAGTTGTGTGCTGCTGCACTTAGCATGTGGGTGTGGGGATCAGAACTGAGGTCTGCATGCTAAGCGGGAAGCACTACTTTATCCGCTGAGTCACCCCCTAGCCCCTTAATCTGTATTTTGAAAGAATTTTAGAATCAACCAAGAATGAACCTAAAACAAAGGTACCAAGAAACCCACACCCTCTTGTATTTTGTTTTCTTTTGAGATAGCGTCATCCACACTGCAGCCCAGGTGACCTAGAACTCACTGTCGTAGTCCAGCCTGGCCTTTAACTCATAGTGATGCTACTGTCTTACCCTCCCAAGAGTTGGAATCACATGTACCGGCTACCATGCCTGGCTTACTTGATGGATTTTAAATTGAGAAATAGAATTTGGAACAGACAGAAAAAGGCTTCTTTTAAATCTTCTTTGTTTATGCACGCTGGCTAAAGCACGGTGCAGGTTTTGTCTTCTGCATTGATTTTTCCCTGAGGCGCTATCTGTGTGTTCTGGAAAACCTAGAATCAGTGCCGACTGTCTGTGCTTATGTCCTGAAGCCCACCAGCATGCAGAGATGATTGGTTCTGTGGAAGCACCTGTGTGAGGGGCCCTGGCGCAGGGAGGCATCTGTTGCCTGTGGGTAGAATGTGGGTGGCATCTCCTCCCAGCAGCACCCTGCAGCAGGGGTGCCATGCAGTTGATATGAGAAATTGAACAAAGACATTTGCTAAGTGGGTAGAGGAGATGGAGTTAACTGGTTAAAGTCCTGTGATGGGTAATTTCTGGGGATGCTCGTGTCTGAAGGGGTTGATGACTTCAATATCATCTTGGTGGTATTCAGCAATGTTTTCTGAACATGTGAACACTTTGAATACCAAGATAGTTTCCAAAATTACAGGTCCAGGACTGGGTCCTAAGACAGATAATTGGCTGGTATGGTACTGTCAGCTCTATCTCCTTTGCTTGTTGGAGAATTCAGGTGTTCTTGTGGTTTTGACCAAGCTCTATATCCTGTGCTGTGGGGCTATAGAAGAGAACTTTCCCAACTACTGGCCCCTGGGGTGCTCCACACTGAACAAACAGATACTTAGCCCAGATGGAGCATTAGTGACAGGATTCCACCCAAGTCTAGGTTGGTGAACCAATGAGTTATTGGACTTATGGAGCATGCATAAGGGTTACTCATGGCAATATGTTACCTCAAAGCAGGTAAACCACATAGAAGTCTCACCCCAGCATGGATGATGACTTCCCTATAGCTGTACAGATGGATTTCCCCCTTCAATTAATCTTCTGCCCTCTATATATACAAACTTTTCTCAAGATCCCTAGACCATGGGCATCCGGGACAGAATTATATGCATCTGGGTGGAAGTAGGTGCAGGAAGGGGTGGCAGAAATCTCCTGTGAGGTCTGATGACCATCTCTACACTCTGCTTCTGTGAGAGAACATTAACAGACTGGACCCTGAGGGTCTCTGGTGAACAGTGGCAGCTGTTCTGAGGAGGATGGTGGCGGCTTTTTGCTTGGAAGGACAGTGTTATATAAGCATGTATCGGTATCTCCTGAAGGACTTGTTAAAATGAAAATTGCTGGGCCCCAACCCTAGAGTCTCTCATCAGATGGGTCTGTGGCAGGGTCTGAGGACATACTTCTAGCAAGGTCTCAGATGGTGATGCTTCGTGGGCCAGTGCTCTAGGCAAAGCTGGCAAATCCAGCTCAGATAGCTTCTGACTTGCTACCCACCCAGGTAACCAGTGTCCCTTTACATGTCTGTGTCGCACACCTTTGTTCCTGTCTCCAAGTGCTCATGGTCTTAACCTCTTATTGTGGACTAGACCATTCTGTGAGAAACTGAGGCTAGGGTGTCAGAGGTGGCCAGCAACTAACATTGGGGTGCTTCTACTGGAGTGAGTCCCTGTGCTAAAAAGTGTTTGTGGTGATTGTTTAACCTTCCAGGCACCCGAGATCAGTTTTGATGTTCTTTTATGTGGGTTCTCTTGAAGTCACTGACATGGACAAGGGAAATGTAAAGCTGAGTCGATCTTGCAGCTTCCGATGTTAATTGGGCTGGGTATGAAACTGCTTGGAAGGGAGATGAAACAAGTGCATGCATGTTTGGTAAGTGGTCTCATGTTTTGTGTCAGGTTATTTGAGGGATGTTTCAAGCATAGATAGGACAGTCTTTTATAAGATTGCTTAATTTTCAGTGGGTGTATTTTATCTTCCTTTCTCTCAAAAGTAAGGGTGGGGGAACATCTTAACAGTTTGTGATAGGAAATAGTTAAAATGGGTTCCTTTCTTCCCTCCATGTCATGGAAACTTTGGTGGATGATGAAGAACTAGGTGGTCACCTGGAAGTAGGTTGTGGTCTGAGGATGTAGCTCCATGGGAAGTTTTGAGGGAAAGTGAAGGTTTCTAGCCCCGAGTGTGCAGTAGAAGCAGAATAGGAAGCTGTCAGATGGACAACGCTGCTGTCTCCAGAGTGTTCTGTGATTTCTGCTCACTTTTGTCTATCCTGTGAGGATAGAAGTGTTTGAATCTTGAAGCATACACGCCTGTGTAGCTCACGCCCTAACTCTGCACAGTGTACACTCCACTGCAGGAAGGACTTGCGTGGTTGTAGGTTTGGATCTTTTTGAGCCCATACAGTGAGGTGACAAAATGTGATTTGTTCCATGGAAAGTTCCAGGAGAGCAAGTTTCTTACCTGGCATCCTGTGGCAGTTTGTTCCTACATGGTAACATAGATGGACACCAGTTCTAGGGGGTAGGTTTGATACTTAATGCTCACTATCAACTTGACTGGACTTGGAGTCACCTAGGAGACACACCTCTGGGTGTGTTTGTGAGGGCCAGAGAGGTTCAAATGAAGAGGAAAGATCCACCAGGAATGTAAGAGGCACCAGTTCGTAGGTCGGGGTCCTGGACTGAATAAAAATGAAAAAGCATGAGAAGCAAGCTGAGCACCAGCATTGATCTTCCCGGCTTCCTCATCCTCTGTTGTCGTACCTTCCCCATGGCGAGAGGTTGTACTCTCAAACCATTAGCGATAAACCTTTCTTCCTTGAGTTGCTTCCTGGTAGACTTTGAGTCACAGTAATGAGAAAACCAACTAAGTGGGACATCTGAGTGGATACCACTGAGTAGTGAGAACATTAAGAGAGACAGTGTCCGTACAGAGGTAGTGGGGCCCCAGGTCACCCTAATTTTGGTTTTTTTCTCTTCTTTCATGTCTCTCTGAATCTTAGTTTAATTGGCTACTTTTGTTTATCTTTTCCACCAACAATTTTTTTTTTGCACAAGTAGGGAGGAGAATTCGCAGCCACTTCTATCTAAATTATAGTGTTAAGGAAAACCAGCTAATGGCTCATCCCTTCCAGGCAAATCTTTAGGGCTAAATGATTTAATGTTTCCTTCCTTTGATGCATGGCTTCCCTCTGTAACTCACGTGTAGTAGTAATTACATTTTAACATTTCTGGGGCCTCATGTTTATGGGTCTAATCTCTCTATGAGGACATAAGCCTTTTAGGAACAGGGACCATGATTCTCTGGTGACATGTACTAACTTTGAAAATACCACGAGTTCTTGGCTCATGTTTAGTTTATACTCCATTGTGTAACTTGCTGTCACTTTTGCTTTTGGCTGGTGTATCTTTAATTCTGCGTTGTCATTTGCTTTTTTAACTCTAAGTCTCCTACCTTGGAGATCCTTGGCACTACATAAATATTTATTGAAGGAACTTTATTGAATCCCAGAAGTGACTCCTCTCTCCTTTGCATCCTCAGCATGCAACACTTGGTAGGAATTCAGGGTAAACTCCTGCTTTTTGTGTGCACTTTCAATAATTTCAGAAAGGGAACTTTTTCCTCCCACCTAGATAGCCATAGGACAACATTGTTCCCCTTGTTTAAGGACTTGCTCACATGGTCCTTTAACCATGAGACATAGCTACTTCCCGGATGTTAGAACCACATCCTGCTCACTGATACTGTTTCTGTTTCTGTGATAAAACACAGTAACAAAAAGCAAGGAGGAAAGATAAGTCACACTTCTAGGTCACAGTCCATCCTTGAGGAAGTCAGAAGCTCAGAGTAGAAACTGTTTAGGGACGTTGCTGGCTTATTGAAGTTCATTTCTAGGTTGCTTTCTTAGGTCGTTCAGGACTACTTGTCTAGGGATAGTGTCTCAAAGGGTGCTGGCCTCACTTAACATAAACTGGGACTCCCTTCTCAGAGGACCGTAGCCTGTGTTAAGTTGACAGTTATAACTAACTAGGTCAGCTTCTCACATATATGGCCTAATACTGACATTTCATAGTGTTTAGGAGGAACAAAAGATGACTATAACAGATTATGGAGAGTCTACATAGCACACTTTTGAGACAGAGACAGTATCAGTGGGACTTCGAGTCTCATATATGTAAAGATTCCCCGGTGGACTCGAAATACACCAGGAAATAACGAAATCACATGAGAATAGCCATCTTTTGTTCCTACATGGTTAGGTCCTTCTAAAGTCTTGTAATATGGGAAATGGAGGAATTCAGAGCTCTAGACAGAGTTGGTGCCTATGGCACATCTACTCCGTATCCTTCCTTTCTCCAACACAACATGCCTCTTCTGTAGTCAGCCATCCTCCTAAGTAGTACACAACCAACCAGGCCTGCCTTCCTTCCTGCCTTCCTTCTTCCTTCCTTCCTTTTTTTAAACTAAAAATTTTAGTTATTTTTTTTAACACAAGTTCTCCTGTTGTCCAGGCTGGCTTTGAAATGACTGATCTTGAACTACAAACTGAGGATGACCTTGAACTTCTGATAGCTCTGCCTGTACCTCACTAGGGCTGAGGTTGTCGGTGTGCCACAAAGCCTGGTTTATGCTATGCTAGGAATTGAACCTAGAACTTTACATATGCTAGGCGAGTACTTTGCCAACTGAGCCACATACTGTGCCCAACCAGGCATTTCTGTACAAAGGGCAAAGACTTTGGTCTTATAAATAAGGAGGATTTTAGAAATACTTGTGTCTCTGAGCTAAGTACTATTCCACCCGATATGAGTTTGCATCAGATTACAGAAAATGTTTCTTTTCCTTTTTGTTGGTCGTTTTTATAAAGTAAATACAGAATGGCCCATGCCTCCAGGACAGCCTTGGCCTGGTCAGTGGTGCTACGACTGGCCTGGGTGATGACGATTCTTTTTGTGTTTATATTTTCTTACTTACTGAAATCTGTTAAAATTGATATATAAGACTTCTCTTGCCAGGCAGTGGTAACATACGCCTTTGATACCAGTACTCAGGAGGCAGAGGCAGGCAGACCAATGTAAGTTCAAGGCCAACCTGGTCTACAGAATGAATTCCAGGACAGTCAGGGCTACAGAGAGAAACACTGTCTTGAAAAATCAAAAACCAAACTCATATAAAGAAACAAAACCCCAAACCCCATAAGACAGAGAACCAAACCAACCAACCTAACACCTGCCCCCATAAAAACCCAAACAATAAAAACCAAAACCAAAAACCACTTCTTCATACTGGGAACAGTGGCTCGCTCCTGACATGGGAGCAGACAGGAGGAAGCTAAGGGAGTGATGTCCGGAAGGGGCTGCATAGTGAGTGCCAAGAGGACATGGAGGTAACTAGTTATTATATAGCTAGATCCTATTTCTCTGCTACCTCCCCCAATTTTTCTCTAAAAATTTTAGCTATTACAAAAAATATTTTTACAGAAAGAGCCTTTGACTAGCAAGACAGTCTAGCACATGAAAGCTTTTGAAAGTCATGAAACACAAAGTTCCTTTAGAAGCTGGTTCTGAATGAGGCTCTGGTTGTGGGATCCAAGTGTTTGAATGCTTTGAGTTCAGACACTTTAGACTCCAACACTCAGAAGTCTGGAAATGTCTAGATTTTGAAACTGCACTATCCCATTGCTGAAACTGGGAATCCCTCTAAAATCTTCCTTGTAAGGGACAAAAATCGAGGGCGGGTAGACTATGTCTCCCAGGAGAAATATTAATTTAGAAAAATACTGGGGTGAACATTGTTCACACCAGTTAAACTGCACTTTCCCCAGGGGATGGCTGCTGTCCACTTACACTGGGCATCCAGAGGACCAGCAAACGTTTACAGTATTGCTGGCCCATTTATGTGTCCCACAGCAAGGAGCCCATCCCCCAAAGAGGAGGACTTGCTGGGTGGTCCTCAAAGCATGTACTAGAAGGGAAGGTGTAGAGTAAGAACCCTTTAGAAATAGTCTTCTGGTCTTTGGACTTTCATGTTCTGTATTGCTTAGCTGTAACCGTGATTATGGTGTTGCCAATCTTGTCTGACGTCATCGTCAACCTGTACTGACTGTGTATGGTTCTACCCTGGGCTTGCACTGGCACGAACCAAGCCAGAATGCGGGTCTTTCAGTAAGACCCTTCTGATTTCTATGGTGTCCACACACATGAATTTAGATGCACTTGTAACTGGTTAATTACCACGAAGTAAGTCTAACTTCCACTTAATAAAAATTTCTGTGTATCTGCTTCTAAAAAAAAAAAAAAAAATACTGGGGCCAGGCAGCCCAGCCTGAGTAACATTGGACAGTATGGCTCCTACCCTTTCTAACTAACCTGGTGGCCTTGGGGAGTTCTCAGTGTCCCTGTGCCTTGACTGCTTCCTTAGACTGTCAGATGGGATTTGAGGTGATGAACAAGCGTGTTACTTGTCTTATCACTGTGAGAAATGCCCACAGGGAACAGTTTACCAAGCAAAGGTCTCATTTGAGCTAGGGATATGAGAGGGTGCACTCTGTTGCGGAGGCTTTGGCTCTGTGGTGGGAGTGGGAATGTGCTCATTCATCCCAGCAGACCAGGGAGCAAAGAGTTAAGGCCAGATCTGTGGCTGGATTATAACCGACAAAACCTTCCCTTCTTAACCCCAGCTTCCCATGACTAACTCCCTCCAACTAGACCCCGCCTCCTACAATTCCAGCAATCTCTCCAGACAGTACCATTGGGGGCCAAGTGTCCAAACACAGTAGCCTGTGAGCACATTTAAGCTCCAACCATAACAACAGGATAATAGGTATTCTGGTCGAGTCAGGATGGGGACTGCACTTTGGAAAAGGCTGTGAGAATGAGCCCATGTGTGTCACTATGGGCTCCACTGCTGTGAAGAATATTCAGGACACTGCAAGGAGCAAGGTCATCATTGCCAAGTGTAGGACTTGGGGAAAGTTCCCATGTTGACAGTGAGGTCTAACTTCATGGCGTGTGTGTGTGTGTGTGTGTGTGTGTGTGTGTGAATAGTCAGGAGGGAAGCCATATGGCACCATCATTTCCTCACACCCAGGCTGGCACAGTGGGTTTACCTCACACCCAGGCTGGCATGGTGGGTTTACCTCACACCCAGGCTGGCACGGTGGGTTTATCTCTGGCTGCTGGGAGCTCAGCTGGAGACCATGGCCTCCTCGCTCCAGGTTAGTAACAGCTCAGTACTTATTTTAAGGGATGCAGGAGTTTGCTACAGGTTTGGAGTAGTTATCATCTCTCTTTTTCAGACCCACGGGGAACCGTACAATGGAGTTCCACTGCTGTGTAGACTACTACCGTGCTGACAGTGGGACTACTCCCTGGTTCCTTCAGACCCCGGCTCAGCTGGCCTCCAGCACAAAGGTGTCTTACTATGGTGCTGGAAAAGAGCTGCTGGAGAGTGATAAGGGGATCTTTTCAGGAAGTGTGGTGTCGCCTCTTCCCTGTGGGGAGGAAAGTGTGTTGTTCCTCCTCAGTGGCCAGGCTGGGCTCACAAATGTTCACTCCACACAGCAGATGTGAACTCAGCTTCGGCACCAGAATGTGGTGCGATGGTGTCTGCCCCTTTGGGTGAGAACAGACTTCTAAACCCGGGGCTTTAACAAGTGTGAAATGTTACCTCAGAGACTGTAACACTAACTTGGGGAAATGGAGAACTTACACCAAAGGTGATTGTAGTTGCTTTGAAATGGAGTTTCGATGACAAGGTTGAATGTGATTTGTACATCACGAAATTGTCCTGTGTATCTTATGAAACCATTTAGTACCTTGCTATGACCAATACATCTTTATAAAAGGTTTTTATTTTTAATTATGTGCATGTGTGTAGTTATGTGTATGTGAACATGAGTGTAGTGTGTGTGGAGGCCAGAAGAGGAAGTCAGATCTCTTGGAGCTAGAGTTACAGGTAGTTGTGAGCAGATGTGGATGCTGGGAACCAAATTTGGGTCCTCTGCAAGAGCAGTAAACAGCCCCTGGGCCGTTTCTCCAACCCCTGATAACACTTTGCCTATGCGTTCTCATCTGAGGTTGAAATGTGAAACAATAGCGATGCCTAGAATTTAACAGATTGAAAGACGACTTCAGATCTTAAATCCTGAAGTTATGAGAGTAGAATATGAACTTTGTCTGTTTCAGAATTGCAATTTCTTATGGTGACTTTGCAAACTTTTTTTTTTTTTTAAAGATCAATTCTCCAAAACCCTACAAAGAAGAGAGAGCCTGCATTAGCCTGCGCTTGTTCTGCAGGCCAGCCAGCCAGAGTGACTTGTTGCCAGTGTATCCACTTAATGTACATTATTGTCACCAGGGCAGGCAGAGGAAGCAAAAGTGTTATTGTGTTACCTTTATTAGAGACCTACTGTGTACACCAGGAAATGTGTCAGGATTTGGAGAGTTATAGCCATCAGCATGTCTTGCCTGCTTCTAGAAGGTTCTGATGCAGTGGAAGAAGCACACTATCTTGATGATATTATGAGATATGCTTCAGAGAAACAAGTGACATAGAAACAACTCTTTAAATTTTCAAATATGCATATGTGG
The DNA here is from genome assembly GCA_004026605.1 of Ondatra zibethicus. Taxonomy (NCBI): domain Eukaryota; kingdom Metazoa; phylum Chordata; class Mammalia; order Rodentia; family Cricetidae; genus Ondatra; species Ondatra zibethicus. The sequence continues at coordinate 18,215 of PVIU01016238.1, read as the reverse complement.
TGTGTACATCTGTGTGTACACATTTGTGTTTGTTAATGTAGGTGCATGCATGTGATGGTATGTGTGTGGGGGTCAGAGAGTAACCTGAGGTGTTGGTCTTCAACATTCACCTTGTTTCAGGTGGGATCCTTTGTCTATTCTGTGCACTCAAGGCTGGCTGGCCCGAGAGTTTCCAGGGATTCTCCTGTCCGTCTCCCATCTCACCATAGGTGGTTTACTGCATCCAGCTTTATGTGGGTTCTGGGGGTCTAAACTTGAGTCCTAATACTTGCACAGCAAGTATTTTATACACTGAGTTGTCTCTCTTGCCTGAGAAACAGAATTCTAGTGTGTGTCCCAATGTGGTTATTAGAATAATAAGCATATTTCATAAGTTCTGGAGGCCTGGGGATGATAGTGGTACAATCCAGTGGGAGTCTGAAGACACGAGAACCTTCAGAAGCTTCAGAATCCCAGACCTGAATCCCAGAATCCCTGAATCCCAGACCAAGCACGGCATAGGAGAAAACAAGATGGGATCGCCTAGCCTTAGTCAACAAAGTAGAAAAAAGTGGGAGAAATTCTTCTCCCCCACCCCTGTTTCTATTGAAGCTCAGGTGTGTGCCACAACAGCCCGGTAGGTTGGTTGAACCTTCATATGGAGGTCAGTTTACTGAATTCACAAACTCAAATGCTGGTCCCATCAGGAAACAGCTTCACATTCAGACTGGATTTTATGTGTTATCTAGGTACCTCATGGCCCCATCAATTTGATGCATAAAATTAACCATCCTGTAATAGAGGCACCTGCAGTCGAATTAGGGAGGAGGGACAACATTAGAGTGTGTGGGTGTTAGGCTAGGAGTGGTGGTTTAAGCTTGTCATCTCAGAGTGCCAGATGCTGAGGTTAGAGGATTGTGGGTTGTGGGCTAGCCTGAGATACATAGCATAATCTCATCTTATGAAATGAAACAAACAAACAAAAGACACTAAAGGAGGAGTAAGAGAAATCCACACGTGAGAAGGCAGAGAGATAAAATGAGCAGCAAGTTGGAGGCTGCTGTGAGAACTCCAGGGCCCTCCTTGGTGGACTTAGGGAGACATTGGGAGCACTAGGTAAGGTGCAGGTGTCCAAACCAAACAACATTGCTCTGTACCATTAAAAGATCGAACCCACCCCTGCAGCATGGGGGCAGGATGGAGGGCGTTGCTCTAGTAGGAAGAAGCATGTGGTAGTGGGGTAAATGATGGAGAAGTCAGGTGGGGAAATAATTTCTGTTCTCTTGTTGACCTCAACCAGATAGATTTGGGTTCTTGGAAGAAGGTTGAGGGAGGCTTCAGGTCTGGGCTGGGGCACTGGTGCTCTGTGGAAGGGTCAGGGTCTGCAGGTGGCCCTTGCCTTAGTTCTCAGAGTCTGCGTGTGGCAGTGTTGGCACAGATGCCATCAAATACTCCTCTGCATTATGCTCACATCTATTTTCATTTATTTATTTATAAGGATTCTTTTTAAATTCTATCTATCTATCTATCATCTATCTATCTATCATCTATGTGCATTGGTGTCTTGACATCTCTCTGTCTGTCTATCTATCTATTTATCTGCCTATCTATCTATCTATCTATCTATCTATCTATCTATCTATCTATCTATCTATCTATCTATCATGTGCATTGGTGTTTTGAACATCTCTCTGTATGTCTATCTATCTATTTATCTGCCTATCTGTCTGTCTGTCTGTCTGTCTGTCTATCATGTGCATTGGTGTTTTGAACATCTCTCTGTCTTTCTGTCTATCTATCTATCTATCTATCATCTATCTATCTATCTATCTATCTATCTATCTATCTATCTATCTATCATCTATGTGCATTGGTGTCTTGACATCTCTCTGTCTATCTATCTATTTATCTGTCTATCTATCTATCTATCATCTATCTATCTATCTATCTATCTATCTATCTATCTATCTATCTATCATCTATCATGTGCATTGGTGTCTTGACATCTCTCTGTCTGTCTATCTCTATCTATCTATCTATCTATCTATCTATCTATCTATCTATCTATCTATCTATCATCTATCATCTATCTATCTATCTATCTATCTATCTATCTATCTATCTATCTATCTATCTATCATGTGCATTGGTGTTTTGAACATCTCTGTATGTCTGTCTATCTATCTATCTATCTATCTATCTATCTATCTATCTATCTATCTATCTATCGTGTGTACATGTGTGTGGGTGTGTGAGTGTACCAAAGCTCTTATGTGGAGGGCAAAGGATAACTACCAGAAGTCTCTCTCCTTCCACCATGTGGATCCTGAGAATTGAACTTGGCCCATCAGGCTTGATGGCAAGTGTCATCAACGGAGCCATCTCACTAGCCCTCCCTTTTTACCTTTCTATTTGGAGAAAAATATGTATTATAATATATCTATATCTATATACTTTATTAAGCTTTATTATAAGTAACTTGGAAATAAATAAAAGTGTCACATGCAAAAATCAGCCAAAAGTCTATCCAACTAATTGATCACCTTATACAGTTAGAAAAGTCATTTCGAATGGAGACTGTGAGGCTTCATAATAAATCTTCCACTTTTGTTATGTAATATGTTTAATTTACCAAACCCAAAATATCTAACAGAGTTAGAACTAGAAAAACATTTGAGAACTTGGTTTTATTAGATGCATGTGAAACGGGGGCTGAATGTAACCATAGTGCTGGTCCCTTCTGCCCACCTCAGGGAGGGCCTGACCAACCTCCTGCGAGACTGTAGTCACTGTGGCAGCCACAGACGGCCTGACCACACCTCCTGTGAGACTGTGGTTGCTGTGGCAGCCACAGACAGTGCTAGATAGAGTGAGGCAGCTGGTATTGACATCGGTTGCCTCGCTGTATTGCAGGCATTAGGCTCAGCCCTTGGGCAAACCAGTACCATCATGGGCCTAACCTCTCTGTGAATGGCAGGGTCATTAGCTAGTCAGAAGAATTCTGTATTCATATTCATGGTGGTAGATGTTAGAAAGGAAAATGGGGAAACCGTTTTTAACGGGGAAGATGTGTTTTTCTCCTTTTCTTTTCTATTTCTTTCTCTTTTTTTTGAGGTGATGAGTTTCTTAGATCAAATGACTGGCGTGGCAGGGTGAGGTCAAAGGGCATGCATTCTAGGGACTGTATTGCAAGCTGCCAAGTGACTGAACTGCTTTCCCCCTCACCATCTACTCAGTGCAGCACCCTCCCCTGTGACTACCACTGTGATAGCTGACTAGGATGTATGGTCAGATCATATCTTCCATCTAAAAATGGTCCAGCATGAAAGTTCACGCTATGTGGATTTTACAGTAATTAAAAGAGAAGAAACAAAATCTTTGTACATGTGTGTACATGTGAGTAACTTTGTTTTCAAGGTGTGAGTACATCTCCTATAATCAGGTCAGCCATTTTTCTGTCTTCCTGTCATAGCTGAGGAAGTTGGGGCCCAGAGACTTGCAATGCCTAGACAAAGAGCACATACTCATTAGAGGAGGAAAAAAATGGTTTTTTCTAATTATTAAAAAAAAATCTTTGAGTTGGAGAGATGTCTTAAGAATTCAGAGCATTTGCTGTTCTTGTAGATGGGAGATCAGTTTACAGCACCTCTGTCAGGCAGCTCACAACTGCTTGTAACTCCAGCTGCAGGGACTCCAACACTTCGGCCTCCATGTGTACTTGCACATACGTGTGCATAATACACACACGTGTGCATAGTACACACATATACACAAAGGAAAACCCTAAAATTTTTAGAAATGTGATCAAAAGCAACCAATATTTCCTAGCGGTAGTGGTTTGAAAGAAAATGGTCCCCAAAGGGAGTGGCACTATGAGGAGGTGTGGCCTTGCTGGAGGAGGTGTGTCACTGTGGGGTGGGCTTTGAGAGTCTTTTACTCAAGCTTCCCTCAGTGTGACTGCCAGTTGACTTCCTGTTGCCTACAATATGTAGCATTCTCTGCTCCAGCACCGTGTCTGTCTGCATGCTGCCATGCTCCCTTCCATGATGATAATGGACTGAACCTCTGGAACTGTAAGGAACCACCTCAACTAAATGTTTTGTTTATAAGAGTTGCTGTGGCCATGGTGTCTCTTCACAGCAATAAAAACCCTAACTAAGACATTAGCCATCCCTGAGATAAATTTGGCATGCACCCCTTTATATCATTTGCATATGTAAATACAGGCATGTAGATACATATATGTATATATATATATATGTATGTTTTAAGAATTGACATCGTAAAGAACATACTCTTTCTTAATCCATACTTTTAAGCTCAAATTACAGTTAGGTAGTTAAAGGAGAATTACTTTATCAGTAATTTTTTTCAAGATATGTAATTCCCATGAAAAGGAAATAAAATTACCTCTTTACAAAAGAGGTATTTAGAATGAGACTCCTGGGTAGTTGTGAAGATGTGATGAGCTCAATTGTGTTTTCCTCAGAACCCATTCTAGTCCTAATCTGGTATCTAGAAAGCGACTGCTTCCAGATAGGGTTTATAAAGAGGGAATTAAGGTCGAGCTAGGTCACCCAATTGGGCCTGCTCAAGTGGGACTGCTGTCTGCATGAGGAAGGAACACCAAAGGTGCCCATGCCCAGAGCAAGGGCCATGTGAGGACACTGACATACAAAGACCATCTGTGAGCCAGGCAGAGGCTTTCAACCTCGCTGACACCCAATCTCCTAAGTGCAGCCTCTAGGATTTCCTGTTGTTTAGGTCACTTAGTCTGTGGCATTTTGTCAAGAAGGCTCTAGCAAAATCTACCAGTGGGTCATCGCTGAAACTGCAGCAACGTCCACACCATTTCTCCCCGTCACCTTGATGCACCTGTGCTGTTCCCCGAGTGAGTGGGCTGGTCATGGCAGCCCAGGCTCCAGGTGTCCGGGGACAGATGCCCAGGTGCCACGTTAGACAGGCCTGCCAGGCTCCACAGATGCTCCCCGCTGTGAGGAGGATCAGCTTGGACAGTATGTGTCTGGTGAGTGGCAGGCAGAGCTCAGCTGACCTGGCCACTGTACTCAGGGCTGCTCTGTACTCAGGCTGTATGCTTCTAAGTCGGCCAAAGGGACAGATTGCAGTGCACTGAAGGACTTGCCATGTGTCACCTTTCAGCTCTGAGGAGATGTGGGGAAGTGTTCACCCTCACTACAGGTCAGGGTGTTAGTTCCTCTGACTTCCTCTTGGCTTTGAATCCCACTGTCTTATTTTGGATCACTTTCCACAGCTTCGAGCTTTGTTCATGGTAGAGATGTTATTCAGTGAGAACTGATTTAATATTCAGAAGTTAAAGGACAGACTCATCACCTTCCATTTTCCACCTTGATATTTGTTCTGCAAAGCAGAAGTTGGATCATGAAGTGTGTGTGTGTATGTGTGTGTGCGCGCATGTGTGTAGAAGAACATGTGGGAGCATGTGCATATATGTGTATGTGCACACCATCAGAGGTCAGAGGTTAACTGTGGGTGCTGTTCCTTAGGAGCCATCACCTTATTTGTTGAGAAGGGGTCTCTGCTTCAGCAGGGCTGGCTGGTCAGTGAACCTAGGGATCTTCCTGTTTCCACACCCTGGCTCTAGGATTGCGGGTGTGCAGCATCCCACTGGGCTTTCTGACTGGGTGCTGGGCATTGAACTCAGATCCTGGTGCTTTGCAGTGAGTATTTTATTGACTGAACTCACCCAACTGTCTATTTTCATAGAATTTGGTGGGAGACTGCTGACTTTTCGGACTCTCAGTCTCTGGTTTAGTAGTTATTGCTTCCATCACAGGGGTGTTTGGAAGAAAATGAGATCATCTGTTAGTGGCTTAGCTCGTATTGCCTGATGCAGCAGACACCTGGCAAATGTTAGCTCCAGTACTACTATTTAAGCACCGTATTCAGTGGTACCATAGGAATCATAGTAATTAAGAACTATGATTTGAATTCTAGAAGCTCTGGACATGTAAGTTCCTGTCAGAAACACAGTAAATTTAACATAGACAATTCATCTTTAAAATACACCATTGTTACAGCTCTGAAGCAGTCTGTGAATGGAAGATGTGTGATGTGGTGGTGGACTCCTCAATGCTACTGTGAATGCTGGTGGGAGCAGGTGTCCAGTATTCCTGCTAAGTGGCTGTGCCATCTCATGAAGGTCTTTTAACTTAGTGCCTCAGCTTCCTCAGTGGGAGCGGCTTGTTCTGAGGCTTAATTGTGCTTCCCGGAGCCTCATTTGGCTGCAGTCCGTGACCGTTGGTGCTGTTATCCTCTGACTTGGCTCTTCCAAACCTAATGGCTGGTGAGGGGGTAAGGGCCTTCCAGATGGAGCTCTCAAGGGCAGATAGACAGTCTCACAGTGCAGTGGGCCTACTATTTTCCAGGTGTCTGGAGATCTGCATACCACCTCTCCCTCTCATGAGAAGCCCATCCCTCCCAAGGCTTTGGGGCCACATCCGGTGGGAGAGGCCAGGCATCTGGCTTCCTCAGGAACTCACAGATGTGGGTTTTACCCACTCTGTGTGCATACGTGTGTATTAATTAATGCTTAGTGAGACTGCTGTGGCCCAGGGCTAGTGGAGTGTATAGAAGGCATGGTGGTGACAGAAGGATAAATATCTTCAGAGATGCATCTTTAATGCCGTTTGCAAAAGTGCAAGCAAACAGCAAACACTATCAGTTTTTGAAGTTGCATGTAGGTCATGGAGGAAAGTGGAAGCTCACCTTGGCAAAGGAGTGTGGTAAGGAAGAATGGAATTCTTTTGAGGACCGACTTAGTGCCAAGCACCCAGAGTGCATTTTACAAAGATTCTCATTTACCCTGAAGATGGTGGAAGATCCTAAGTTGGTCATGGTGAAGGCTGTTTTGAGAAACGGAACAACTGAAGGCCACAAAAAGAAGGGGCAGGCTCCAAATGCCAAGGCCTTTCTGACGTGGAACGGGCTTGTGATTTTGTAGAAAGGACCACACCCTTGTGATGAGAGGCAGGGGACAGAGAGTGGAATGTCACAGTCTAGAGTGATGTTTTAAGTATTAATCCCAGGTGACACTCTAGACTGACAATCATGCACACTCCCCAAGAAAGAACAAAGCAATAATCACCAAAGAATTAGGTGAGTCCTTGTAGACAGGCATGATGGGTGACCTTGTGGGGCTTGCAAATTACATCATATCGTTGGAGAGATGGGAGCAATATGGTCCATACGGAGCTATAGATCCAGACACAGTATAGTTGATAGCCTCTTTCGGTATCCTCGGGGAAATTAAGCTGTGAGATTCAAGAACAAACATCAGAGTGATGACTCATAGGTGTGTAGACAGAATTAGCTCAATGGCTGTTCCCTCCAGTTAGGAGTGGGGGCCCTGAGAGCTGAGCTCACCTTAGAGAAAACCTGGCTTTACTCCTTTTGAGATCAAAATTGTCATCTGTACTTCAAATGGGGACACAGATGGCAGGGTTATCAAATTTCTTGGCAACCCAGAGCCACTTAAATGTTAGGTGGTAGATAATGGTGCTGAAGGTCAAGGCCAGGGATGGTGAAGATGATGAGGATGGGAACAGTCTCCCTTGATGTGAAGGAGGCAGTCTCAAGGACAGGGTCACATGTGCAGTGATGTACTCCACACGAGTTCCCAAGTCAGAAAAGTCTTATCAAAAAGATGCCATTTTCTTTTCACGTGGTGAAAGTGAGAAGAGGACTTAGTGCAAAAGTGATGGGGATACAGGCTGGATGTGGATGCAGTCAACTGATGTCGGATACAGGCTGGATGTGGATGCAGTCAACTGATGTCGCAATCCTATTGGAAGATGCTGGCTAGATAGGTAAAGTGCTTGCCTTGCAAACATGAGGACATGGATCTGATCCCTGGAACCACATAAAAGGGATATGGGTATGGTGGTCCATCTTATAACCAAGCACTGGGGAGACAGAGACAGGTAGATGCCTGGGGTTCACTGACCAGCCAGCCAGCCTAGCTTAACTGGCGAGTTCCAAGCCAGCAAGAGATCTTGTTAAAAAAAAATAATAAGGAGGAAAAATCCTGAAGAATGGTATCTGAGCTTGTTCTCTGGCCTGAACACTCACATACACAGATATTCATGCATAACCCTCTGTCCTAGTTAGGGTTTCTATTGCTGCAATGAAACACCATGACTAGAAAGAAGGTTGGGGAGGAAAGGGTTTATTTGGCTTACACTTCCACAGCATTGTTCATCATTAAAGGAAGTCAGGACAGGAACTCAAAAAGGGCAGAATCCTGGAGTCAGGAGCTGATGCAGAGGCCATGGAGACATGTTACTTATTGACTTGCTCATCATGGCTTGCTCAGACTGCTTTCTTATAGCACCCAGGACCTCCAACCCAGGGACGGCCCCACCCACCATGGGCTGGGCCCTCCCCCACTAATCACTAATTGAGAAAATGTCTTATCTGGATTCATGGAGGCATTTCTTCAACTGAGGACACCACCTAAACCTAGCCAGGACGCCCCCACATATGCACACGAAGAAAGGTAATCTGGAAAAAAAATCTTTTTTCATGCAGCCTGATTTTACTTGGGTCTTGAAGAAGTGTGTGTGTGTGTGAGAGAGAGGGGGGGCAGTATTGAGATTACACACACACACACAGATATTGAGATTGCAGATAAACATAAATTATTAGGAGATATGCCACCACTTTTCTCAAGGAACTTTTTATTGCAAGTAACATATTTTTGCTTTTAAAAAAACAATAAAAGTCGTTATGCATAGAAGGGCTAAAATTAAGTTTCCATGGCATCACAAGCACACAAACATTCCTATCTCCTTTGAAGTTACATAACCAACATGTGTCAGCACTGTAAGGATTACCCCAGTGCTGCTGTCATGTCTGGGGCTCTCTTGCCCTCTGCCACATGGTTCGCCCTCTGTCTTATGGTTTGAGGGTGGAGTCCATTATGGCAGGGAAGACATGGTGACAGATGCATGAGGCAGCTGGTCACATCATGTCCACATCTGCAGTCAGGAAACATGGATGCTGGTGATCAGGTTGCCAGCCCATGAGATGGTGCTGTCCACATGTCTTCTCTCCTCACCTAATCTCTGGAAATGCTGTCCCAGGCACACCCAGAAGTGTGTCTTCTAGATGATTCTAAATCCTGATAGGTTGCCAATGAGTATCAACTATCTCAGGGAGGTAGCCATTAGTAAAGAGAAAGGCTTTCTTCTGCTCAGCCCGTGGAGCTCCAGTTCATGTTGAGGTAGCCGTGCTGATTTTGAGCCTGTGGCAAGAAAGCATTTCATGGTGGCAGTCTATGACATAAATATTCTTCTCATGGCCAGGACACGAAGCAGAGCAAGAAGAGGCTGAGATCCCAGCTCCTCTTCATCCCTGTAGGCACACTCTTGAAAGTTCTTCTGCTTTCTAACACAGTGTGGGTTGAGGGCAGAGCTTTTAAGGGAATGCTTGTCCCCATGCAGAACTTGGCCAGCCTGCACAGGGACTGGTGGCTGTTTAAGATTAACACTGGGCTGGGAGGCTGGGAAGATGGCTCAGGCAGCAATGTGTGCCAGCAGAAGGGCCTGAATTTGATCTCAGAACCCATGTGAAAAGCTGGCAGTGTGAACTGGTACCCCAGCTCTGCAGCTCTGGAGACAGGAGGATCTCTGAAGCTCACTGACCAGCCGGCATAGTGATATGGATGAGCTTCGGAGTCAGTGAGAGAACCTGTCTCAAAAAATTGAAAGTGGACACATTGTGGGGCAGCCCTATGTAAAGAAATGTAAAAAAAGTATTGCAATTAATCAATATACTTTTATTTTTGTCTTTTTCTTTTGAGACAGAGTCTCAGACCCAGGCTGCCCTCCAGTTCACTCTAGTTGAGGATGTCTTTGAACTTCTGTTCTTCTTGCCTCAGCCTCTCCAGGCGTGTGCCATTTTATGCAGTGCTGAGGACTGAATCCAGGGCCTTATGCATGTGGCGGGGGAGCACTCTACCAAGCAAGCCATACTCCCAGCCTCGAAATTAAATTTAGATTGTGACCCTTTTAAAACCTTTTCTCACAAACCAGTTCTGCAGAGCATAGTCTTGCATGGTCTCCTAGCACTCAGTGGAGGGAAAGGTTTTGGAAGGATTTGCAGTAGGGTTGTTCAGCGATCAGCATACACAAATTTGCTTTCTTTTAATTGCTCAGTTGCACCCTTTCGATTTTCTGCCACTGTGTTTTATAGGCACAGCCTTGGCAGATACCCTTGTCTGGTCCCCGACTCCAAGATGGATTTCTAATGTTTTGTTATTAATTAATATGTTTTGTTTGAGGGTGTGGGTGGTAGAATTTCTTTATTATGTAAAGGAACTCATCTTTTTCCTTATTTGGTGAGGATTTTTCTCATGAATTGAAGTGTGGTTGAATTTTATCTATTGTCTTTTGGACAGCTCTCTCTCTCTCTCTCTCTCTCTCTCTCTCTCTGTGTGTGTGTGTGTGTGTGTGTGTGTATGTGTGTGTGTGTGAGAGAGAGAGAGAGAGAGAGAGAGAGAGAGATGGTAATTTGGGTGCTTGGATTTGAACTCAGATCCCCAGAGTTGCAAAGAAAACCCTTTACCACTGAGCTAGCTCCCCAGCTCGGTAACATTTTTAAAGTGGGCCTGAAATTTGGTATTATCCCCCAATTTTCTACCATTTCATATTCATGGGATAGTATAGGATATGTAGTAATATAAATTTAGCTATTATATCTTGGGGAGTTTAGAAACCTTACCCTTGATGTATGAGGGTTCCCACTTCATAAAAACTCTGGAGAGATTACAACAGGTCCTTCTTATCACCAGCCAGTAAGGTAGATTCTGACCTCAGAAGCTCCTTCTGACCAGCCAGGGCTGGGCTTCCCAGTGGGCTCCTTAGCCTCCTGTGTACATAACCTAGTCCCAGTGCTTCAGGAGGAGCACACCTGAATGGGGTCTGAACCTCTGTGTCTTTCAGTTCTCTCACTCTGATGTGAAGGGATAGTGTGCTAGGTGCTTGTGTGGAGCCAGAGTACTGGTGTTTCTTACTTACTCATGGACCTAAAGGCCAAGGCTGTGATTTGCCTGGCATTTGCTGCCTCAAGGCCCTGATCATCTAAGGAAAGTCAAACAAAACTGGATTCTGGAGCCAAGAGCCAGGATGACCTCATGTTCCATTTATCTTCAGTAAATTTGGATTTGAAGCTCCAGGGAGGGAACTGATGTGGTAGGACTAAGTAGAATCACCAGGTCTGAGGGTCTGTAGCAAAAGAAGCCCATAGATTGACCCCTGCAGCTTGGTCCTTGACTGGTGGTGAGGCCTCATTCATATGGGCAAACATGAGTTTATCTTTCTTTCATTCCCATTTTTATATATGTATATATGTGGTATGCATGTGTGTGTATGGATGTTTTTGCATGTGGGTGGGCACACACATGTGTTTATGCCTTCGTGTGGAGACCTGCAGTTGATGTCAAGAATAATTAGAACCATCCCCCATTGATCTCCACCTTAATTATTGAGGCAGAGTCTCCTGATCAAACCCAGATCTCACAGATAGGGTTAGTCTTACTAGTCAGTTGGCTCTCTCCCTTGCTCCAGACCTCATCTCTCTAGCTTTGGAGAGCTTTGTGTCTTAGAGTAGACCTCTGTAGCTGGCCCTCACTAGAGAACCCTCTAGAGACTCTAGCTAAATTGCCTGCATCAGCTGGTACCTGTGACAACTATGTGTTCCTGCCTCTCCCATAACCACCTAGTTTGGAAGTATGAAATCTCAGGTCTTTCTGAGGCAGAGATTACCCTCTGAAGTTCCATATGGGACTTTAGTATGCCATGGAGTCCTTGCTTGGCTCTGCCCTATGCATGTATTGCGTTATCCACACTCCACAGTCTCTCGGGACTTCCTTATTAAACCTCTGGCAAACCTCTTCTCTTAGGGTCTGTTGCTTGAGAAACTATTTTCAGATAACAACCTAATAATCTAAGTGCCCTCTCTCCTTCCTATACTGGGAAAGTAGAATTGCAAACACAGTCTTCCCTCTCCTCTGAAAAACTCTCCACGAAGTGGTAAAGAGCAGTTTTATTGTCATGTGAATATTAAAACAGAGCAGGGTGCCAATTGCAAGCCATTGAGAAACAAAATAGACAGCAATCTATTTTGGTACTTGTTCTCAGGACAGACAACTAGATCCTCAAGAGGATTTGACCTCGCAGGGTTACCCACAGTTTCTTTGAGTCAGGTCACCTAGGGTCCAAGCTGATCGTGGATGTCAATGAAATGAATTGTTATCTTTGTGACAGGAGATAGTTTGACAGCTTGTAGCCAGGCACCTACCCACTTATGCTTCTAGCCTCTGTTGGAGACAGGGAGGTAGATAGGGATACTATCTCCCTTGGGTGTTAACATTCCGAATTCCCAGGTCCTTTGAGAAAGCTATTTTGGGGGTCACAGAACTGACTGACACCTTATTTAGCTTTCAAAGGAATTCACACTTATTTTGGAAGCATGAAAGAACTTAATGTCTGAAGGAAATACTCTAAGAAAAGGGAAGGGGGTGCCTTCTTGCTTATTTTCAACATTGAGAATGATTTGGTTTTTGGCTGTTGCTTGTAGACCATGTTTCAACTGCAGAGATTGTGTCACACCCTCCATGTTGTTCTCTCTGCAGCCTTTTCTCTGTGGTCTTTGGTACATACTTGTTGATACGTGACAGATGCCTGGTTATAGAGTTCCATCAAAGCTTGTGAGCTTGTCAGTGAGCTGGCGAATCAGCCTGGATTTCTTCTCCACTTCTAGATGTCCTGTGCCCTAAATTTACTGTTTGCCCTTTCCCGTCTTGTAACACATAGGCACCCTTCCCTAGCTAGTAGTTGTAAGCCAAGCCTACTACTTTTGAGCTTCCAAAAGCAAACCAACCAAACCAAACCCCATTGTTCAGCTGGTGCGATGATGGCCCAGTGGGTGAAGGCACATACCACTGAGTCGTAGGATCTGCATTCAATCTGGGCATACGTGGTAGAAGGAAGATGGATTCCTGCATGTTGTCCTCTGCCTACGAAGAGAGAAAGTAACAGTAGCTGATGAGAAGGGATGGAGTGCAGATAAAGGAGCACACAGGTCACGGACGAGGATATAAACTGTTTTCTAGTTTCAACTCTGTCACGCACTCCCCTTGTTGAACATGTGTATTCAGCTTTATGTTGTATTGAAGTAGCATGAACCATTTTTGCACCCCAAAGAATTCAACATTTCATTCCTTTGAGGCAGTGGCCATGAGAGCTGAGGTTTCTTTTTAATCCCCTCAATCACTAGTGCAATGGGAACCAGACACAACTAGTCAGTGAGCACATTTATCACACTAACACACTTAGAAAAATTATTTTAAAAAAATGTTGTGAGGGGAGGCATTTTGTAATCTGAAAAGTTCCCCCTTTTTCTTCTGCTTAGAACTATATCAAATCATTCAATTATAGTGTTATTTACCATATAAACTGTGCTGTTGTGTATAAAATAAAGTGTGATTGTCTGAAAAACCAGCAGCACTTTTGGCACCAGTTGTTTGTGGTCACCGTTGTTCCTTAGGCTTGGACATTGCTGTGTGTCGTTCTGTTACACTCCCTTATTAAAAGCCCTTATTCCATCATGTGGATATGTGGGCAGGCATATTGTCCATATTCTTGCCCTTGGGCAGCATGGCTGTTTCTTGTCCTAGGATGCTGCATCCATGAACATCCTTACTGCATTTTCTGGTGTGTACACACAGTTTCTCCAGCGGGTGCTCTGAGGAATGAACTCATTGGCCACTTTTTCCCTTGTGGCACTAATGCCTCTGAAAGTCTTGTCCATGGTTCCTGGCTTCCTGTCTGTCTCCTGCCTCTGCAGCAGGGTGAGTTCTGTTATCATGAGCCTTTTTCTCCACCTCAGGACCCCAGTGTGCATGCTGGCCATAGAGCTCCAGGACACATGAATTCGGAAGCTCAGTTCCCCATGACTGCTTTCCCCCCAGAGACTACTAACTGTCTAGCCTGGTGATGGAAGTGAAGGCAAAAATAGGAGCGGCAGTAAACTGGCAGCTGGTTTAGAACAGTCTTTCTGGAGAAATATGCCTTGATCGTAATGTTTTAAATGTGGGGGTTTCTCACTGTCAGTGGCTATTATTAATGAAAGCTGAAAGGGTTTTTCCTTATAGCAGTTGCTATGTTTGAATAAACAAAAATCAAACTGAAGGCTTCCAAACCTCAGTAAACAGAATCATGTCCTGATTAGTGAGAATGTTAAAGATTGCCCAGAGGTGGTTTGCTAATAAGAGATATTGGTTCCATGAGGACGTGAGATTAGCAGTCAGTTGGGAAATGATGATATGTGCTATTGTGTCAAAGGAAACACAGTTATTGACTTTCTCTGGGAAGGAACAACTCTTTAGAAAGATTGAAGGGGAGGGTTTTTTTTTGAAACTTAGGGAGATATTAAGCATAATTGAGAACTTTTTTCTTTGATTTCAGTATCTGGAATACCATGTTCTAATTTGGCGGGTGGTATCTCTAAGCTATAAATAGTAAGACATCTAAAGAGGACAGCAGCCTTTGGGCGGGCTGTACAGGTTTCTGTGTGGCTAGTGTCTTGGTGAACCTGCCTGGTTGATGTGGGGAAGAAAGTGTGGACACTCAGTTCCCAGGCTCCCTCTGCAGCTATTCCCTCACACAGTCATCATTATCTCTGGGCCCAGGAGTCCCTGCCATTGATGAGGTGTGCTTCTACTTACAATATTTTTAAAATTTATTTTTAGTAATGTTTTAGGTCCTTGATAGTTTCATCAGTTTATACTGGGCACACTAGTCACATTCACTGCTATCTCCTTCCATTTCCTTCCCTCACCACACTTCGTAGGGCTGTGATGCTTTTCCTGGAGTTTGTTTAGATGTTTAAGGGGAAGTGCAATTGTAAACCTTACTTGCTTGAGTCTAGTATTTGGAATCCCATGTGCTTAGTGGGTAGGGTCATTAAGCTATAAGTGATGACAGTTTATAGTGAAATTGTGACAGTTTCAATCCTTTTTAAAAAATTGTTTATTTATTACGCATACAGTATTCTGTCTGCATGCCAGAAGAGGGAACCTGGTCGAATTACAGATGGTAATGAGTCACCTATGGTTGCTGGGGATTGAACTCAGGACTTCTTAATCTCTGAGCCATCTCTCTAGCCCCTTCAATCCTTAATACTCACCTTCCCCTAGTTTCTGTCCACGTGTAAAAGGCTCTTCTTGGTTCTCCGTGGAGGTTTTATTTATTATTTATTTATTTTCATTAGGCAGCTTCTTTTCTCACCCGGAGAAAGCATTTGCTCGCCCAGCTCCAGCCTGCATAGTAGGCACAGCGCTCATCTTCTCTAGCAGTCTCTTTCCTGGGTTTTAGACTGTATTCATCATTCTCTTCAGGCCCTTAAAAAAGAAACAAGAGTTTGGAGACTGAACCTGGTGTCAGATTTATCTCTACTCACTAGAATAATCACCTGCTCTGCATTAGACATAATATTTTAAATTTTATGTACTTATTTTTTTATTGTATGGATGCATGCACTATGGCACACTTGAGGAGGCTACAGGGCAGTTTACACAAATCAAGTTTCTCCTTCCACCATGTGGGTTCTCAGTTTTGGTGACAAATATGTTTATTCATTGAACTATATTGCTGGCTTCAGATATAGTATATTTATTTTAGATTATTTTAGAAATGAACTTTGGTCTTCTGTAAGAGCAGTGAGTGATCTTAACCACTGAGCCATTGCTCCAGTCCTAGATATGTGCCTTGTAAGAGGAGGCTGCTTGTTTGTTCCCTGCTGCCCAGACCATGAAAGAATCACACAGAAACTATATTATTTAAATCACTGCTTGGCCAATCACTTAAGCATATTGCTAGCTAGCTCTTATATCTTTGGTCAACCCATTTCTATTATTTTACATTTTACTACGAGACTCGTGGACTACTGGCAAGGTTAAATCTTTTCCCTCTGGCAGCTACATAGTGTCTCTCTGACTCCGCCTACTTTCTCTCAGCATTTAGTTTAGTTTTCCCACATATCTCTATTCTGTCCTATCACAGGCCAAAGCATTTTCTTTATTCATTAACCAATAAAAGTAACACATATACTAAAGGACTTCCCACACCAGTGACTTTTAAAGAAAATATGTATAATTGCATAAATTTTTTGAGACAAGATCTCCTTAGGTGGCCTTAAAGTTGATATGTAGACCAGGCTGGCCTCAAACTTGCAGTGATCCTCCTGTCTCTGCCTCTGAGTGTCAGGATTACAGGTGTATGGTACCATGACTGCCTGAAGGCTACACCTGCTCTTACTTTTATATCAGCTTTAAGGTTTGGAGATGACTACAAATGTCCTTTATTTTGGGACATGGCAATTAATACATGAACCAGTCTCTTTGGGAGCAGTTTTTGGGGGTCAGACAGACAGCTTGCAACTGTAGGTTTGAAATCCCAGACAATTCTTTTTTACCTGAGATTAACAAATGCAAGCAAAGATCAAGATTACCGTGTGCTCATTGACACATACACGTAAGAGAGACTAATAAAAACTTCAGGGTATTTGTTGCTATGTCCCACTTAGAGTGGAATGAGGACTTTATTATTCCTGTAAAGTGGGGGAAGCTCCCTCCATATTGTGATTCACTGTATCTTCTTTTAGCTCCACTTCAGTTTGTGTGCCCCATTAATCTCACTGCTACACTGATACAGTTTCTTAGCTGTCCCCGTTTTTCCTGTATAAAGTGGTACACAAGCCACTTTAGTAATATCTTGTGGTGCTTGCTCTTCTCCCTCAGAATTTTTAGGTAAAGATGATAGGCCGTAGTAATTTAAAGTATGTGACACATTGTCATGGTTTATAGAACCTGACCAGTGTTTGACCCAAGAAAGTCCTCCATGGTCTCTGCTTTAGATCCTGCCCTCATCTTTATCAGCGATGGACTGTGATGTGGAAGAATTAGTGACACAAACCCTTTCCTCCCCAAGTTGTTGTTGTTGTTGTTTTTGTCAGTGACTTATCTCAGCACTAGAAAGTAATTATTGGTGGACAAAGCAGTCACCACAACTGACTCTAGAGAGAAAGACTTGCATTGCACCAAGCAGTCACCAACATGGTTTAATGCCCCCTTCTTCTCGGTCTCTGTATGCAGGTGCACATGTTTCATGGTGTGTGCATTTGGTGTGTGTGTGGGGAGGGGGTCAGAGAACAACCTTGGTTGTCCATCCTTGCCTTCCACTTAGTTCAAGACAGAGTCTTGGTGGTCACTGCTTTTCAGGCCAGTTACTTGGCCATGATTGTCCCATCTTTGCCTCTCTTTCCCGTTGTAGAAGTGCTGGGGTTACAGATACACACTACTGCTGTGGATGCTGGAGATCTGAACGGAGGTCTTCATGCTTGCGTGTCAAGCACTTTACTCACTGAGTTATCTCTCCAGCCATATGTGTTCCTTGCGTGCTACTCGTGTCATTTTGAAATGATTCAAATGAAATGGCTTTCAGCATGACATGGCATGCTAATAGGGTTCAGTCAGAAAGACCTAATTTCAGATTTTCCTACTTGTAACTGGTCTGTTTCTTCGTTAAACCCCTGAATGTCTCACCTGCTACTTGAGGATGTGAATGCTCTAAAAGCTTCTGAGACACATTGAGCCCAATGTGTGATGATGGTTGTTACTATTGTGGACCATGAGGAGCATAGGGTAACCTCATGGAGTAGGAGATGGCTCAGGAAGTCCTCGTACTGGAGAAAGTCATGGTGGGCTCTGGTGAAGACAAAGCTTTGCAGTAGGACAGGACTTGGCATCAATTCAGCAAACACTAACTCAGGACCTTTGGAAGCATCACAGTCCCTACTGATGAATCAGATTTGTCTTTGAAAAGGGCAAGACTGTTCCTCCAACTTCCTTAGCCATCAGGGAAATGCAAATCAAAACAACTTTGAGATACCATCTTACACCTGTCAGAATGGCTAAAATAAAAAACACCAACAATTGCCTATGCTGGAGAGGATGTGGAGTAAGGGGAACTCTCATCCATTGCTGGTGGGAATGCAAACTTGTGCAACCTCTTTGGAAATCAATGTGGCGGTTTCTCAGGAAATTGGGAATCAACCTACCTCAGGATCCAGCAATACCACTCTTGGGAATATACCCAAGAGAAGTCCAATCATACTACAAAAGCATTTGTGCAACT
>PVIU01016237.1:0-39489 GCA_004026605.1 Ondatra zibethicus | reverse complement strand
GGGAATTATTAGAAATGGAAAAAGAATGGTTGTAAGTACATAAGGTATTAACAGAATAATAAAAATTTATTTAAAATGATTAATTATTTAACTAAAAATTAAGTAATCAATTTTCTATAAAATAGACAACTTTCCAAATAGATTTAATTTGATAGAGACCTAGGAAATAAAATATACAGGTCTTTGAAAGTTTACCCAATAAAGTACACCTCATTTATAAAAATCATCTGTTCCCCTACATAAGTGGAAGTCGGACTTGGCCTAGTTAGAGTTCACTCTAAATAAGGACTATCCTTAGCACTTTAAATTATCTTATGTTTGAAACATATTCATTGATGTAATTCTTAGAATTCCAACACTCCCAACCGATCTGC
The DNA here is from genome assembly GCA_004026605.1 of Ondatra zibethicus. NCBI lineage: Eukaryota > Metazoa > Chordata > Mammalia > Rodentia > Cricetidae > Ondatra > Ondatra zibethicus. The sequence goes on along the minus strand of PVIU01016237.1, from coordinate 39,115 downwards.
TACATTGTTTATAGAATATTTTTAATCATTCAAGGAAAGGGGTCATCAGATTTCCAAATGCTGACATCCATATAGTAGTTATGAGACTGCCAGACTGCAATGCTGATTTCAGATTAAACTGTTCTTCCTTTTTCTGATCCATCATACCCAAGGGAAAGTACCCCTCATGGCTGTATGGGTAGAACTGGTACCCCAATCACTATTCTTTACTTTATTGAAGGCAAACATATGATTTTCAATTTTTTCCTTTTGTATAGACAGTGTCAAATTTTTAATTTTTGAATGAATTAAGGATTCAAGAGGCAACGATCAGTTCTTAGAAATTAATATGATTTCCAGAACTTTCTTCTCCTTTCCTCATTATACTCTCCAGTATTCAGTAATGAATGGGGCTTTTACAAATCATCTTGCTGGATGTGAACAATTAAAATAAAAATTTATTTTACACATAAACATTCCCCTTATCATGAGCCATACCTTTAATCCATACAATTTGATTATGGCCACCATATTTTCCAGTTTTTCAATTAAGTCTCCCTTGTTAAAGTCATAAAATAAAGAAGCCTCTTTGTATAACAACCATTGGTATTTTCACTGAGAGATTAGTTATCAGACTACATACAAAGAAATTAGAACAATTTAACTGTATTTTTCCCTAGGCACATCTTCCCATCTACCCCGGTGCTATTTAGTAATATGAAAAACATAATCAGCCCTAAAAACATAATCAGTCATCTTGGTTACCTTGAAGGATATACATGAAGAGGGTTAACACTCGCTAATTTCACTGTATAACCCAGTCCTATTGTTTAACAACACACACTACAAACAATTAATATGCATAGTTTTCACAAAGTGTAAGATCAGTGGGATATCTTTAATTTCTCTCTAAGTCAGCCTCACACAGACACAGAACACAGCATTACCTATTCTTCTAAGATATAACTTCCAAACATAAATTTCATTCATCACCCAAATCATAAATATAGTTCATTATTCTTCAGATCCTAAAATCTACAAATAATGCACATGATAGGTATTACTCCCTACTAGAATGTTAACTCATTCACTTTTGAAAACTTCTGTAAGGGAGAAAGAGCAAACAAGATATGAATCATCTGCCCTAACACTTAGCACGGACTTTTGGGTTTTTTGTCTTTTCCTGTATGCCTGTTCTTTTTAGTGATCTATAGGTTTACATTGGAGATGAATTCATCTTTCCTTCAGAGAATGAATCTGCTAACTTGAGAGGCTTGGAAATGAAAGCAATGAAGTAGCTGACCTATCACACAGCTTTTCATTAACTGATAATTCAAATCATTTAGATACTACATTGTATGCTTAAAATTACATTCTACTACTTATTCAGTCACTTCTGAATCTGATTCAATATTTCAATTTTAATTGCAATGTGATTTTCATTTGAAAACTAGTGTGCACTCCTTTCTGTCTAATCAATGTATCATATGTCACTTGAATTGTATTTACAGTAGAGAGTGACAATGTCTTCTTGTTAAACAACTGCAATGAGAGATTGATAAAGCATTAAAATTCAGTTTTAAATTATAAAACTCTTCTCTAAAGTGTACCTCAAAATTGTCACAAGCTGAGACTTCTTATAGAAGTCATGATGCCTAACTCAATTCAAATTTAAGTCATTAAGAGGAAAATCAGAAGAACTGGGAAAAATTTTGTGACTATTTAGTCACTTCCCATTTCCTTTATTTCCTTTGTATATGTATGCTGAGTGAAAGGATAAATCACATATTTTATGACTCAAATTTCTGATTAATTATATTCTAAATCAATCTCTAATGACAGTGTAACAAAATGATACTACTTAATTGTAATGGTTGTTCTCTGACACTTCTGCCTCATAATCAAATGAGCATACAAAACACCGATCTGTTGTGCATATAAAGCTTATAAAGTACTTATAAGCTTATACTTCTATCCTGTTAATTCCTATATTGTGTCAATATTGCATTACTATAAACTCTAATAACATTTTAATAATACCAAACAAACATTAAACAAAAATAATCATATATATATAATATATATATATTAAAATGAACAGAATAATCATGTAAATTATATGGAAACAGACTAGGTAAAGCACTCTTGGAATATTTTTCATAGCACTGCAGACATAGTTCATAAAAGTGTCATACTTTGTATTCTATAACAACTCAAATTCTTTACATGAATATATACTTTTTAACATATAAAGGAAAAGCTAACTTGAAAACTTAAGGACTAAAATATTTTCTTATTTAAAATGTCTCTATTAGGAAATTCAGCTTTTGTCAGGTAAATAATGTACAACCACTTCCTTCACAGGGGGAACATGATTTTATTTGTGGCGACACATAGCTTAAAAGAATCTGTGATCCAATGGAGCCTAGTAGGCCCTCAGTGTCCACATTGTTTTGCAGCTGTATGATCTGATCAGTGCATTGTAGATGCCATGTGCAAGATGTGATATGCTAAGGACCACTCACTCATATGACACATATATCTGGCCATGTGATCTCATTTCAAAGAGAAAAGTAATTCCATTGCATTTCCCAAATGCAAGCATCTTATCGTTCAATAATTGTATGAGCAACATCTCTAACTCTGACTCAGGGATGTGGTCATTTCCTGATTCTGTGCTTGATAAACGAAGTAAGCAGTACAAAGTCATTTGACTTCATTCTTTCCTGACTTTGCATCTCCTTCCACCGTAGCTGCCCAATTTCCAGGGCAAGGCATCACTGAAAAGATGCTGAAGAATTGGAGCAGAGTTTTATGTTTTATTTTTCCCATAAACCTGTCAAGCAAAATAGATGACCTTGAAGAAGAGATACATATTCAGGCATCTCTCTAATCAGCTATTCCACCAAATTGCTTTTGCATAAGTTACAATTGTATAGTAACTAATTCAGACCTCCTCTACCTACCATTAAGAAAAACTTCTTTAACACATTTTCTCTCTGTTTCTCATGAGACTGGTTCTATTTCTTCACATAATTTCAAACTGTGGGTCACAAGCAAATAAGGAAATAGGTTTGAGAATAAGGGAAGATGAAGCAAAAGTTTACTATAGTCAATCTTCCCTCCAACAGCATACATGTTCAGAAGCACAAAGTTTAGGTGTGGATATGCAAAGTTAGAAATGTTCCTTTATGCCAACAAGGTCATCTAGAAGATATCTGAGTACATGATACATATTTCTGTAGGATTATATCATATTTGTGCCAACACATTGGGGCAAGTTAAAATAGCTTAATTTTGTAAGACAGTAATTTAAAGGAAATAAATTGTATTAATTTGAAACAAAATTTAAATTATAACTAGCTTTAAAATGAAGTTTGTAACTAAGAATGAACTTTAAGCATCTGTGATTCCAAGATTCTACATAAAAATTTCTGTTGCTTTTTTAGTATCTAATATGCACTGTGATAAGTATGATGTCTATATGGACTCTGTTCCAGCATACATTTAAAATGTGTCCAAATATAATCATCAAGTAGCAGAATTGTATAAAAATAACCATCATTTTAATAACTTTATTGCTAAAATATGACTAAAGTGTAAAACACCATCTGCCATCATATACAGAAAATATTCACATTTGAATTCTAAAACTATAGTTATTCATATGTAAAAGCAGTAGTCCTCTAAGAGTGAATCAATGCTGAGATTTGGTTCTCTCAATTAATACCAAGGCTTCCAAACTCATTTATTCTTCACTGAAATCAATGAATTTCTACTTTTCCCGTGAAATTCTTGAATTCAGTTAACTTTATAGACATTCTGATTACCTGTTCTTACTCTTCTACCAAGGTCACCGGACAGAAATAAGTGCCTGACTTTAAGGATGATTGCTATTTCTGAGGAACACATTTACACATCTAACTCTATGTAGATCACTTTTAGTGTCAAAGACGTGTAAATGTACAATGATACTACCTGGTGAAAACGTAAATGTTCAGGGTGCCGTTATCTTTGAGAATGATTGTTGTATAATACTGATATTGCTATGCAATACCAGGCCAATAGTCTTTAAAATATAAACGTTAAACTTAGAGGTTTACCTTCTTGCTGAAATCCTATTTTATTAAGTTTAATACAAACAATAGTGTTTTATTCTTTGTATTACTTCTGTAATTTCAAAAACAGTTTTTACTATAGATTTTGACATATTACATTTTCACATTAAAATTTGAGAATGTATGCGGTGTTCTGCCTCCATAGAAGCAGTCATTAAATGTTAATTTAAAATTATTTACTAATAAAATAATTACAACCTCTTCCTTCAAATTGATATCAATTATAATTGAACATCACAAACTTTGGTTATATGATTTCCGACTCAAAATTTTCACAACTATTTGGTTGGTAAATATTAACATTAGAGTAACAGCAAGTTTATCTCTTCATAAACAATATAAACATATATTAATTTCACCTATTAAATAAGATTAAACATCTCCTATTATTTTTGACATTAGCTTTGTGAATATCAAGCATCATGAAAAGCAAAATTCACTAAAATTAACTTATATGCCCTTATAATACCAACAACCTGGATAGTCTCTAAAATTCTGTTTGTGGGTGGAGCTTAACAACTACTAAGCACTGTTAAGAATATTAATTCCATGCCTGGTGCCGGTGGCACATGCCTTTGATCTCAGCACTTGGGAGGCAGGCAGAAGCAGACAGATTTCTGTGAACTTGAGACCATCCTGGTCAAGAGCTTGTTCCAGGACAGTCTCCAAAGCTACAGAGAAACCCTGTCTCGAAAACATAACAAAACAAAAGAACAATATTAATTCTAAGTTTAATATATATTGTAAGCAGCTTTTAACATTTACTTTTTCAGCAGAATAATTTCAAGTGGAGTATATAAATCCTGAAACAGTCATCTCCTAAAACCAGGCAAAACTTCCACTGTAAGGATTGGGACCAAAACCCTGGTCATATAACCTTTGACCTATAATTTGTCCTGTCTACAAGATGTGCTAGGGTAAAGGTGATACAGAAATTATGGGAGTAGCCAACCAATGAGTTTCCAGGTCATGACAGGAAGCCCACCTCTGACACTTTCAGGAGGACCAGGACATTCAAGGTGGACAGCCCAGAGACCAGGAATAGAATCAGACACGAATGGCAATTTAAAAAAAAAAAAAAGCCAATGAAATTATTCTTAATGGTATTCTGTTATTCTCATAGATTGTTGCTCCGCCCAATTGTCATCAGAAAGGCTTCACCCAGCAATTGATGGTAACAGATGCAGAAGCCCACAGCAAAACATTAGGCAGACATTTGGGAAGCTTATGGAAGACGGGAAAGAGGGATTGTATGAGCATAGCACTCAAGGACACCACAGGAAATCACACAGAATCAGCTAACCTGGGTTTGTAGGGGCTCACAGAGACAGAACCACGAACAAGAGAGCTTACATGGGACATACCTAGGCCCTCTGAACATATGTTATAGTTGTGTAGCTTGGTCTACTTTTGCAACTCCTAACATTGGGATCAGGGATTGTCTGAGACTTTGTTACCAGCTTTTGGAACCCTTTCCTCCTACTTTGTTGCCTTGTCCAGTCTTAATAGGTGAAGGGGTGCCTAGTCTTACTGCAATTTGATATGCCATGAATGACTGATGTACACAGGAGGCCTGCCCTTTTCTGAAGAGAAAGGAAGTGTGGACAGTGAGGAGATAGCAGAGGTTTGAGGGGGGACTGGGAGAAGAAGACAGAAGAACATGCTGGAAAAAAAGTGGTCTGCTCTTTTTTCTGTCCTCTTATATCCACCTTTTGAGAATCAGCCACCCCCAAAATGCAAAGCCTTATTCAAAAATACAATTCAATTCTTTCTCACACCACACTTCAAGACCCCATTGTTGCAAACATGTAAGCTCCCGAAGGTAAGGAGGCTGCTTCAGCCATGCAGTGTTTACAGGCTACACACACACACACGCACACACACACACGCGCACACACACACACACACACACACACACACACACACACACACACTACATCTCTATTAAATTTTTCCAGAATTTCCCTCTGGGTATAACAGAAATGCTGAAGTTATTATGCTGCAGGCAAAATGACCAAGTCAAAAAGCTAATAAACTTATGAACTCGATTGAACACATTTTCTATGCGATCTCTTCTGTTCACTTCCAAAGAATATACATTGTTTGACCACTGCTTGAGACATCATTCAATCCATCATTCAGAGTATATTATAGGGCTAGTAAGGCTGAAAATGGGAAGCATCTTCTCTCTCTCAAAGACAGGAACTTGATTTTTATATAGTATGAATATACAAAAAAAGGAGAAGAGCTCTTACTTTATATTGAGTAAATTTTTCATCAGATCTGCAGTTATACCTGAAGAATAAAGCCATCATAACTCTCAACAGTGACTTGTTGAAATAAGTTATTGTGGTAAAGTAAATGAAAATATTCTGTTTCAAGGTTTGGAAAGTAACAAGACATGCATCATAATTACTAAACAACAAAATAAAATCTAAAAGTAAAAGTTCCTTAAAAAGTTACGATCATTGAATAGTTAACCCAGTAAATCATGACTTAAATGGTAAAATATGAGACTTTTGTGAAGAATGTTAAAGCATAGGATGTTCTGTTTTCTCCTTTTAGAAATATTTTTACAAATCTGGAATTAAAAATGGTTGTCTTAAATTAATAATTCATTGATTCATATATTTTTCTTCTTTAATAGTACATAAAATTTGAATTTCTGGAAATTTTGTATTATTTGAATTATTCTATAATAACTGTGATATCAAATGTTATACTATATTAAGAATTTGATCCTGGATTGCTAATATAAAAGTATTAAATTTAAGATTATATAATAAAATATTTCCATATTATCATAGAATTATAATTTTTTAAAAAAACTTGAGAAAATATTTCTATAAAGCTTTATTTCTATACACAAAATTAAACATTTCAGAAACATCAGCAACAGAGCAATATTGAAGAATGTTTTAAAATTAATCCCTGTATGAACACAAATATATATGTCACACACATAGTGGTGTGAAGTGAAGCAGCTTAAATATTTTACACTTTGGTATTATGAAATATTTATGCTTAAACTCCTACAAATGGAAAGAATAAGGTCAGCCAAAGCTGTGAAAGACAAATGCCTCACTTACAAAGCTGCCTTTTGAAACAGAATGTGAGGATTTAGTAAAAAAAACAAAAATCCATAAATTCACTCTATACTTTAGGATTTAAATACTGTAACTTGGCTGAGAAATGTCAGGGTTTTTTTTGATTGAGGATATTATTGTAAAACAATGCATTTTCTCTCAAGAATAAGTTTCAAAATTTTTCCTAATTTATAAGTACCACTAGCCAGACTTTTCACCATTATTCCAGCTATCAGTTTTGTGTAGTAAATACACAAATTATGTTCTCATGTTGCTATGACTCTTTCTTGACTCTTCTGGTTTACATTGACATAAAGAAAGAAGTATATAGCACAACATAGTAGCACAAAAGTTCAAATATATATCATTAGTAAAAGTCCTACCACTTTAAGATTATTTTTATTATATTTGTTGAAAACAAACATAAAAATTCAATCACAGCTAATATATTAAATTATTTAAAGTTGTAATTCTCATAACCATACATTTTAATAATTATACAATGAAACTGGTATTTAGTGAGGAAACCCATTGAATGTTGTGTGTGGAAGGCTTTCTTTCCTCTAAACAGAATATTGTTTCATTATGTAAGGATAACAGCTATTCATTGATGAAAATATCCACACTTACCCACTGGTGTGACTGTTAAGAGGTAGCCACTCCTTAATTGGGTTTAAAGCCCACTTCATAGGACGAATATCACTGTCTTGTATACCTTGTCCAAACTCATGCCTGGTGAAATCATAGGACTTGGGGTAGGGAAATACTGCTGCTGTCTAACTAAACTGTCATATTAACCAACTGCTTTCTAAATTATTATGCTTATATCAACACTCATATACTACTCTCAGTCTTAACCATGCCTTTGAGGCTGACTCCTTTCTGCCTAGGGCCTCTCTGACAAAATTCTCATGGCCTCTTCTCAGCCTTAGCATCTGTTATTGGAGTCCCATCATCTCTGGACAGTATTGATTTAAATTTTGTTTTTAATTTAAAAAATTACAATAGGTGATAAAGATGCTTAAGCTTAGAATCTAGGACCATTCCTCGCTGCTATCAGTGAGTGTGTCCACCAGTCTTTGGAGCCTCCTGGCTATGTTGGTCTGATGTGGGATATATCTCTGTATGCTGTGCATATGTTTTATTACCATTGGTTAATAAAGAAGCTGATTTGACCAATAACCATGTAGAATAGAGCCAATCAGGAAATCCAAACAAAGATACAGGAAAAAAAGAAGGCAGAGTTGGAGGAGATGTCAGCAGCCACTTGGGAAGGAAGATATGAGATAACAAGCCATGAGCCTTGTGGTAAAATATAGAATAATACAAATGGGTTAAGTTATAAGGGCTAGTTAATAGTAAGCCTGAGCTAATAGGCCAGACAGTTTGTAATTAACATTAAGCCTCAGAGTGGTTACTTCAGAAATGGTGGTCTGGAGAGAAACCTCCAGTTACATTGGTTCTCTGAGGTGTTGCTCAGGATTCTAAAAGGCCCTCTCTGTCTTGAGTGTTGTTTACTGTTCATGTGCACATCTTTGGGTGAACTTTTGTAGGGTTTTACAAAGTTACAGGAGCCACATCTGCAATTATCAGGTCTGGGTATTTTCTCATATTTACCAGATTTAGGAATTCTTGAAGGATACTTCAGAAAAGTGTCTTCCTCCCTTGTCCCACAGCCACAACTGAGTGCTCAGGTCTACATAGAGCATTTATTCCTCACCTTTTATGATTCAGGAAAAGGGAGCAGAGGGATACATGAGCCATAATACAAAAAAAAGTAAAGGGGCTGCAAAATACTGTCTGCAGGGTATCTATCGTATTACCTTTGCAGCCATGATCTTTCCACAGCTATACTTGTCTGTTCTGGAACTTTGCAAAACAGGGCCTGTCAACAGTCAATCACAGTCATGGAGGGGATCATGGGTAGCTACCGATCCATTGGTGTCAATTGAGTACTGAGCCTAACTGGTTCCAGTGGATAGTTCTAAACTTTTGGTAATAACATAAACTTTCATTAAAATCAGTGGAGCACACACACAAAAGACACAAATGTGGAAAAGTAACTATTAGGTGAAGTGGTTTGAATGCTTGTATGGAAGATAAAAAAACTGAAAAAAAATCTGTGCTCTCTCTGCATTTTGAGCTTTAGAAATAGAACTGAATTTTATGGATTTTGCTGTCAATATTCCCCATGTTATTGAGAGGAAATTCACCTCTCTTGATACTGATATCCAGGAATCATCTTCTCTCACTCAAGAATGGCCAACCATGTATTTATGCTCCTGTAAATTCTTTACCTACCAATGATGACATGATTTTTTTTTACTTATAAAGGTGTTCTTAATAACGTATCCTGATAATGGATGAATCAGAGTCTTAGCTGGCCATTTCTTGGCATTAAACAAGGCTTACGGTTGTAGGGTTGGATTGCATTCAGTTGAGTTGTTGGCTGACAGAGTTCCATGGATTAATAGTCTCTGCATGAGTGAAACAAAATACTAACACAGCCCAGGGTATAAGCTTCAAAAGTCCACCAATCAAGGGAACTTGATCAGGCAAAGCCAAATTTATTAAACTTATTACAGTGAAAGTTAATCATATCAGCACTGAATCTCACAATATGTGAAAGGAGAAATTCAGGGAGCACATTTTTAAGGGCCTTAGCACCTTGGTTAAAGAATTTAAAAAAGAATTTTGCAAGTAGAACACTGTTTTTTGTTAGGAAGTTTTACAATGTAATAATGTTAACTTAGTTGATATGAATATATTCTAACATAGAGCCTTGCAGATCATCAGCTTATTAACAATGAAATCTAAATGATGACATTATTTCCCCAGTTTTCTAGGAGTAGGAACTTTTGGGGGCCTATTGTCATGTTGTTTGTTCCAGTCACACTAGTGTTCAACACAAGTAGAGAGAAATATTTTACTATCAGATCTACAGGTTAATAAAATAGAGAATACTGTACTTAGTGAACTTCATAAAGTAGAATTAATGGCCAATCCAGTCTTTACTTTGTGTAGGAATTTATCTAAATACAGAACTTAAGTTGGAGAGATATAAATCATTTTTTCTTTTAACTTAATGCTTCAACTTAAAAATTCCAGGTGTTAAAGCTTATTTCCAGATTTCTAAGTATTCTTATGGGCAAGATTTAGTGAAGTAGAAAGAGGATTATAAGAGTAGAGCTATGCATTGGCAAAGAAATAATCAGTTACTATTTCCAGATGAGAATAGTGGTGTCAAGAGGCTGTCTGTAGAGCAAACAAAAATGCCACTCCCAATGACCTGACAAGAAGAAAGAAAAGTGCAATGCAAACCCCGGAACACTCTCCTCTCTGCCTTAGCCATTTCGGTTTTATTGGCGCAAACAAAACGGAAGTCAGAGTCAGTATTAATCTAAGTAGTCCCTGTCTCCCACTGCTAGAGAAGGATCAGAGAAGAGTCACTGGGTTCTGAAAGGGTCAGTGAAGGACATGAGAGACAATTTTTGTCTAATGTTTGCAGGTATGCAATGTGAATGATCGACCAGAAAAAAGTGGTTTTAATTAAGGTTTCTATGACTATAATAAAAACAAAGAATGATCTAAATCACTTTGTGGAGGAAAGGGTTAATTTTATCAAAGAACTTGTGTGGTCCATAATACAGAGAAGTCAGGACAAGAATTCAAGGCAAGATCCTGGAGACAGGAACAGAATCAAAGACTATGGGTAAATGCTGCTTACTTACTTGCACCTCATGGTTTGCCACTCGGTTTGTAACAGCACCCAGAATAATCAGCCCTTGAAGGGTGCAACTCAAACTGGGCTGGGCACTCCTACATCAATGAGTAATTAAGAAAATGCACCAAAAACTTGCCTACAGGCATTCTTTTTATTTTATTTTATTTTATTTCCATTCAAAAACATAATTAAAGAAATAACATTTTTTCCTTTCTTCCCCTTCTCCCGGTCCCCTCCCGCTACCCCCCACCCCTCCTCCCTCTCCCTTCTTCCTTGAAAGAGGGCATGGTGCCCTGCCCTGTTGGAAGTCGAAGGCCCACCCCCCTCCTTCCCGGCCTTGGGAGGAGTGCATTCAAAAAGACTCGGTTCCCAGAACGCTAATACATGCAGAAGAGATAGGTCCTGGTGTCATTGTTGTTGGGTTCTCCATCCGCCAACTTTCGCTGCCACATTCAGAGTCTGGTTTGATCATATGCTCATTCAGTCCCAGTCCAGCTGGATTGGTGCGCTCCCATTAGTTCAGGCACACTGTCTTAGTAGGTGGACCAGCCCCTCACGGTCCTAACTTCCTTTCTTATCTTCTCCCACCTTCTGCTCTTCAACTGCACCTTGGGGGCTCAATCCATTGCTCTGATGTGAATGTGGGTCTCTGTCTCTATCTCCATCCATCGGATGAAATGTCGATAATGGTGATCAAGATAATAATCAATGTGACTATGGTACAAGGCTAGTTCTGGCACCCTCTCCTCTGCTGCCTGAATACCTAGCTGGGGACATGCCCGTGGACACCTGGGATCCCCAGGGCCAAACTCTAAATACCCCAATTAAAAAATGGGGTAAGGATCTGAATAGAGAATTCTCAACAGAGGATGTTCGAATGGCCAAAAGATACTTAAGGTCATGTTCAACTTCCTTAGCAATCAGGGAAATGCAGATCAAAACAACTTTGAGATACCATCTTATACCTGTCAGAATGGCCAAAACCTACAGGCATTCTTAAGGAGGCATTTTCTCCACTTAGAGTCCCAATGACTCTGGCTTATGGCGAGTTGACATAAAACTAGCTAGTAGAAAAAGAGACTTAAATACTGTGATAACATGGTAAACAAATAAGCTGAAGGACTTTGGTGACAACATTTAATTACAGGACCAAATTTGTAACCACTTAGTCTTAAACTGAGTGAACATAATTGATATCTAGGTTATTTAAGACAAAATTCTTGCATGTGTAATTGAAATGATCTCAAATGAAGCTATTGATAAAAAACAGTTATTGTCTGGTCAATTAACTGAATTATTTCTCTGCTCATTATCTGAATAGCACTGAATTAAAGAGGGAATTGGAAACCCACGTCATTTAATGTTGTTATGATACTATAAGGGACCTCCCCAAATAAGTTTGCATTTTCTTGCTTGGAGCCTATGACTCAAAAAGCCTCATTTTGCTTTTTACATAAAAATGAAAAATAAGGAATATTCATTACACCCTTGCAGAAGTTATAGCAAAAAAGCTAAATATGATAATAAATTTAAATTGTATTCAAGCAGTGAATAAACTAACAAAAATTGAAACACTTTATTATTATATATTTCAGTATTCTATATATATTATATTTTTACCATCAATCAATTATTTCTATCAACAAATAAATAAATAAACTTCTAAGACAAAAGCCTTCCTTTTCTATTTCTACAAATATTTTTTCTTTATTTGTACATTTGAAGAAAGTTCATAATAATCTCTTGTTTTTCACGTTGTTTATTAGAGCAAAATATGACCTGTTTGTCTTATGTATGTATAGATTTTTGTTGTTTCTCAAGTGCTGCCTTATTCTTTTTGCTTGCTATAAGCTCTTGGAGCTAGGGATTATGGTTTTATAGCCATCCAGGTTGTTGAATCAAAAAGTAATGCATACAATACATGTCTGATAAGTTTGATGAGTAAACCTGATAACATGCCAGTGTTTTATTCTATCGTATCCAATATATTTTCTTTTAGATGCGACAGAGAGAGAAATAATGCTCATCTCCAATATTAACTAAAAATACACTTTAAGTAAAAGTAACATATCATTATACAGCTTAGCTGGGTGAAAGGCTCACACTTGTTATTATTACTGAATAAAGCAAAGCCACCAGGAATGTCATTTCTGAATTCACTTCAACTGGTCCAGATTTTTTGGAGAGCTGAACACTTTGTAATAAAAAGAAACCTACCAGGGATCAATAAACTTTCATTTCCATTTGAAGCTTCTTTATACTGTTATTTTCTTCCCACCTATCTATACAACCACGTAAGGCCTGCAGGAAGCAAGAGCACAGGCTTTTCACCAAAAAATGTGAAATATATTTGAAGCACATTTTCACTTTTGTTGTGAAAATTGTCATTGCTTGAAATAGGTATTTTACTACAGAATTCTTAAGATTGTAATAAAATAAATAATATCATCAGTTGTATGAAATATTTGAACTGAACTTACTCTAAAACATGGGCAAACCACCCAACACTCATTTATGTAAGATCATTTAAATATATTTTAAGATGCGAAGCATGGCAAATAAAATAAGTTGAGGGATAGTTTAAAGCGTTTTTAACTTTTGTTGCAATTCCAGTAAAGGAATAAAGCAGCTATAACATAAAAACAACATACATAAAGATCAATCTTCAAATAAAGCAATATATATAGAGCTCAGTCTTCATATTTCTTTTCTTTATATTGGCAAGATGTGAACATATTTCAAGACACACTTACATATCTGTCAATGAATTGGGATTAATTAATATCACCGTTTCCCTTATTATATCTAGCACCTGATTGACTGCTCAATTGATGGTGAGTTTTTTACTTTTTCCCAATCCTTAGAGATTTTTATATTCTTATATATTATATTCTGATTATGGTCTCACTTCTGTCTTATTTTGGGTTATTACTGCAATAACAAAACACTAAAAACAATTTGGATTGGAAGGGGTTCATTTGGCTAAGGCTTCCACAATCATAGTCCATCACAGAAGGAAGTTAAGACAGAAACTCAGAGGGCAGGAACCTGGAGGCAGGCACTGATGCAGAGGGCATGGGTGGGGTGCTGATTTCTGGTTTCCTCCCATGGCTTGCTTGCCCAGACTGTTTTCTTATAGAACCCAGAACCACCAGCCCAGGGGTGACATCACCCACCATGGGCCGGGCACTCACATCAATCACTGATTTAGAGAATGCTCTACAGGCTTGCCTACAAATAGATTTCATGGAGGCATTTTTTTTTCTATTGGGATTCCCTCATCTCTGATTATTCTAGCTTGTGTCAAGTTGAGATAAATTTAGCCAGCACTCTCTTCCTCCACTCCTCCCAGTTCTTCCCCATTTCCTCTCTTTGAATTCACACACTCTTTGTCTTTTATTAGAAAACAAATGAACTTCTAAGGGATAATAAGAAGATAAGTAAAATATGAAACAAAACTAACACATGGAATAGGACAAAACAAACAGAATGAAAAGAGCCCAAAGACAGCAGAAGAAAAAGACATAGACACAGAAACTCACTTGTTCACATGCTCAGAACATACTAAACTAGAAGCCATAATATCTATGAAATGGACCTTCAGGATATAGTGAAATAATATGTAAATATATGCAACCAAATAATTTAAAAATAAGATAAAATTAAAAATGTCATGGGATGGCATTATAAATCAAGGAACCTCTAAAGATGCTCTTGAGTTCATTTTCTCTTGGTCATCTTCTGCTGGCCATGCTGCCTACACTTAAGAGTTGTTTGTTTCCCTCAAGAGACCCCCTTGGAGTAGCTAAATTTTCATTTTTAAGCCATTATCAATTGGAGAACGCTTCTGGGTTAGGGATGGGGCATGTGTTCTTTTATGTTCTCCTTTCAGCTCTAGGAATCCATTTGGTACTGACCCATGAAGAACCCATGCAGGCTGCCTCCTTCTCTGTGAATTTTTATATTTGTCAGTCATGTTATGTATCAAAGGCCTTATTTCATTGTTGTCTTACATCTCCTCTGGCTCTTTTTCTCTTTCTGTCTCCCTTTTCACAGTTTAGTCCCCTCAGTCCTGACTTAAGAGATTTGAGGGAGACTTTTGGGTTAGAGCTCAGTGTCCCAAGGTCTATCATTCTCTGCATTCTCTGGTTGCGGGTCTCTGTATTTGTTCCCATATCCTTCAGGAAGAAACCTCTCTAATGATGACTGAGCAAGACACTAATCTCCTTTCATGACCAGAGTGCTCGAATAAGATTTTTAAAACACAAATGATTGTTATGTAATTACTCTAAGTCAGGTAATACATTCCTTGTTTCATGTAAAATGCTATAGATTATAAAATACCATCTTTTATATTTGTGTGTGTGTGTGTGTGTGTGTGTGTGTGTGTGTGTGTGTGTGTGTGTGCACGTGCACAAATGCATGCCTTGTGTAAAGGTGCCCACTGGGACCAGAAGAAGGTGGCGCATTCTCTGGAACTGTAAATGAAAGCATTCTTCACCATCGGACCCCAACTCATGTTTTCTGCAGAATTAAAAAGTGATCTTGACCTGTAATCTATCTTTTAAGTCACAAGTTCTACAAATTTTGAAGAAGAAAAAATAGGATTCCGGAACAAATTTGTATGATTTCATACTAAGTCATTTTGTGGAGCTTCACAAAATATATAGCATCTTGGTCTTTTTTCAAACTGTGATTAATATTTTGTTTGTTTGTTTTTTTCCCTATCACTCAAGCACTGTGTAGTTTTAATCAAATAAACATCACTTTATGCTGTTGTGTTTCTCCTTAAAATTAAGTAATTTATTAATTCATTTTCCCACATCATTCATTCAGTTACTCATTCAATTAAGCATTTGTTGGGCATCATCTATGTTCCAGGTTTGTCCTTGCTTCTCCAGATTTATAACTGCAAGGTGTACTTCTGCCCTTAAGAGGCTTCTGGGGCTGTAGAAGGGACACAATTTAAAAGACTAATTATAGTGCAGAGCACTAACTGCTACAATACTAGAATGTGAGTGGCTTTAATTAGGAAAGTGCACTTAATTTGTACCCAGTATTTTATCCAGACGAACCTCCCTTAGGAAAAAACATTTGAACAGAATATTTGTGGTTTCATGTCCATAGACTGGTATCCAGGCCCCAAAGTCAGCTCTTTGATTACAGCACTGAGTGGAGTTTCCGCTTCAGTCTTAATTGCAGCATAAATTGAAATAACCATTGACTCATTTCAAAGCCTATTTTTGGTGTTGAAACACAGACCAAGTCTTATCACATTTTTCTACCCTCTTATTTGAGAGGCAAAAGATTCAAAAATAGGAAGAAACCAAATAAATGTACTCTTATGGCAAAAAAAAAAACAGTGAATAAAGAAATGAATCTCTCCGCATCATGCCAGAAAGTGAACTTTGGATGAACTGGAGTCTCCAAGATGACATCAACTTTACATTTTTCACTGATCCCCTCATTTGGTGACTGAAGCATTTTCATTTCTGGCCAATGACATAGGGTCAGAGAGGGAGCAATAGGGGAAGTGAATAAATCAATATGATAAAAAGAAAAAAACAAGGCTAAAGGGCCCAAGGTTGGAAAACTTACATTCATTGTAAAACATTATGGATTTTTTTCAGTTCTTTTTATGAGATAGTTGCAGTCTAGAATGTCTGATGTATTTATTAATGGCTACTTGCAGCTAATGTCTAACTGTAGCAAAAATCACTGTGTTTATTGACTTTCTTGGCTTCCTGTCGTAATGAGTGATGGCTCCCATTTCTCTGATAAAACAGCATGAACCAAAGCAAATAGGGGAGGAGATTATTTTCTCATCTTAAAGCTTGTATTCTGCCATCCAGTGAAGTCAGGGCAGGAACTCGAGGCAGGAACTGGGAGACAGGAAATAATCCTGAAGTCACACAGAGCATTCAAAGTTTACTGGCTTGTTCCATGGCTCAGTTTAACAAGGCTTCTTTCTTATACCATCTAATAGCACCTGCCCAAGGGTGACACCACCCACAATGAGCTGGACCCTCTCAAATAATCATTAAAACAATGGTGTGGTCCTTCTGTCTTTGTGTTGCTTTTATTGGTTAATGAATAAAGAAGCTGCTTTGGACCTATAGCAGGGCAGAACTTAGCTAGGTGGGGAACAGTAAACTGAATGCTAGAAGAGAGAAGGACAGAATTAGAGAGAAGCCATGGAGCCACCATCAGAGGCAGACACTGGGAACTTTAAGCCCACTGCCACATTGCGATATACAGATTAATGGAAATGGGTTAAATTCAGATTGAAGAGTTAGTCAATAAGATGTTAGAGCTAATGGGCCAAGCGGTGTTTTAATTAATACAATTTCTGGGTGATTATTTCATGTCAAAGCTAGCCAGGTGACCAGGAAACAACAAGCAGCCCCTCCTCCAACAAGACAATATCTCATAAGTTTGTCTATAGGCCAATCTTGTGGGAACATTTCCTCAATTGAGGTTCCTTCTCAAATGACTCTAGCATATGTCAAGGTGATAAAACACTAGCTAGAACACTCATTAAATGTCAAAACTATACTTGTATATACTTCTCGGTTAGCCTGGCTTGTGGTGAGGTGAAGAATGAAACTCCGGACAATGTCATGTTTGTAGATACTAGGTCAAACAGCCTTTCAGAGACTGATCTCATAGTTTACTTACACATTTAAACAGAGTGGAATGTGTGACCTGTGATGTTTACAATTAGAATGAATTCTATTGATTGATAAACAGAGCTTAGGCCTAGAGCCTAGAGGAAGGATCTGTGATAGTCACAAAGGTAGATTCTTTGGTAGATGGTGCAAAGTACACTGAGTCTCTTTCATATGGATGTGTTCTACTTACTGCTTGACTAGGGACTAAGCAATGCTCAGAATACTGATGGAATTCAAGTGGCTGTATCCTACTGGAAGAGCAAAGAATCACCAGGTTGATTGACCACTTTTCACTCTGGCATTCCAGGTGACTAGGAGTCATTCATTTTCTTCCCATAGAGAAAATGGGCCCACATGATTGATAATCATTTCTCCAATGCTTATTATAAGCTATGCTTCCTACAAATATTCAGGTAGAGAAATATCAGGATATTGTTAATAATTTGTGTGTATGTGTGTGTGTGAAAAAAAGTGTTGAATTCCCTGAAGCTAGAGTTACAAGCAGTTGTGTGCTGCCTGATGTGGGTTCTAGGAACTGAGTGCAAGTTCTCTGCAAGTTTAGCAAGCACTCCTAACCACTGTACCATTTTTCTAGCTCCCCTTTGAGGACATTATTAAAGTCTCAAAATTACTTCTACTTTCCATGATTGTCTAAAAATAATTTGACCACTTCTAGACCATTCCCACTGGCTCACACTTGTTTCTTGTTCTTCTTCTCAGCACCTCATGGAACCTTCTATATGACAAAATTCAACACCCCTTCATGATAAAGGTCTTGGAGAGATTAGGGATACAAGGTAATATCTAAAGATAATAAAAGCAATATACAGGAACCTGACAGCCAACATCAAATTAAATGGAGAGAAACTCAAAGGATTCCACTAAAATCATGAACAAGACAAGGCTGCCCACTCTCTCCATATCTCTTCAACATAGTTCTTGAAGTTCTAGCAACAGCAATAAGATAACATAAGGAGATAAAGGGGATTCAAATTAGAAAGGAAGAAGTTAAACTTTCATTATTTGCAGATGACATGACAGTTTATATAAGTGACCCCAAAAACTCTACTAGAGAACTCCTACAGCTGATAAATACCTTCAGTGAAGTGGCAGGATACAAGATCAACTCAAAAAAATCAGTAGCCCTCCTATACCCAAAGGATAAAGACGCTGAGAAATCAGAGACACATCACCTCTCACAATAGCCACAAATCACATAAAATATCTTGGGGTAACACTAACAAAGGACGTGAAAGACCTATTTGACAAGAACTTTATGTATTTGAAGAAAGAAATTGAGGAAGATACCAGAAAACGGAAAGATCTCCCATGCTCCTAAATAGGAAGGATAAACATAGTAAAAATGGCAATCTTACCGAAGGCAATGTATAGATTCAATGCAATCCTCATCAAAATCCCAACACAATTCTTCACAGACCTTGAAAGAATGATACTCAACTTCATATGGAAAAGCAAGAAACCCAGGATAGCCAAGACAATCCTGTAAAACAAAGGAACTGTGGGAGGCATTACCATCCCTGACAGCAAGCTCTATTACAGAGATACAGTAATAGAAACAGCTTGGTATTGGCATAAAAACAGAGACATTGATCAATGGAATCGAATTGAAGACCCGGACATTAATTCACAAACATATGAACACCTGATTTTTGACAAAGAAGCAGAAAAGATACATTGGAAAAAAAAAAGCATCTTCAACAAATTGGTGCTGGCATAACTGGATGTCAACTTGTGGAAGAATGAAAATAGATCCATATCTGTCGCCATACACAAAACTCAAGTCCAAATGGATTAAAGACCTTAATATAAGACCGACCACACTGAACCTGACAGAGGAGAAACTGGGAAGCAACCTCCAATGCATGGGCACAAGAGTCACTTGCTAAGTAGAACCCCAGTAGCACAGACAATAAGAGCATCAACAAATAAATGGGACCTCCTGAAACTGAGAAGCTTCTGTAAAGCAAAGGACACAGTCAATAAGACAAAAAGACAGCCTACTGAATGGGAAAAATCTTTACCAACCTCACATCAAAGGACTGACCTCCAAAATATATAAAGAACTCAAGAAACTAGACATTAAAATTCTAAATAAACCAATTAAAAAGTGGTGTACAGAACTGAACAGAAAATTCTCAACAGAATTTCAAATGGCCAAAAGATACTTAAGGACATGTTCTTCTTGCTTAGCTATCAGGGAAATGCAAATCAAAACAACTTTGAGAGACCCTCTTACACCTGTCAGAATGACTAAGCTCAAAAACACTAATGATAGCTTATGCTGGAGAGGTTGTGGAGCAATGGGAACACTCATCCATTGCTGATGGGAATGCAAACTTGTGCAACCACTTTTGAATTAAGTATGGCCGTTTCTCAGAAAACTGGGAATCAACCTACCTAAGGATCCAGCAATTCCACCCTTGGAAATATACCCGAAAGACTCTCACTCATACTACAATAGCATTTGTTCAACTATGTTCATAGCAGCATTATTTGTAATAGCCAGAACCTGGAAACAACCTAGGTGCCCCTCAATGGAAGAATGGATAAAGAAAGTGTGGCACATATACACATTAGAGTACTACTGAGCCGTAAAAAATAATGACATGTTGAATTTTGCATGCAAATGTACGGAATTAGAAAACATCATCATGAGTGAGGTAACCCAGACCCAAAAATATGAATATGATATGTACTCACTCATAAGTGGATACTAGTCATAAACAAAGGGCAACAAGCCTATAGTTCAGGATCCTAGAGAAACTAAGTAATAAGGTGAACCTAAAAAAAATATATAGACCCACCAGGAAATTGGAATCAGACGAAAATTTGGGAGCAGGGATGTGGGAGGAAGAGGGGGGAGAAGGAGGGTTGAGGAGAACTTGAGGGAATGGGATGGTCGAGATGGAGGAAGGACAGATGTGAGAGCAAAAAAAGATATCTTGATTGAGGGAGCCATTATTGAGTTAGCAAGAACCTGGCTCTAGAAAAATGCCCAAGAACCCACAGAGATGAACCCAGATGAGACCCTAAGCAATAAAGGAGAGGGTGTCTGAACTGATGTAGTCAGTTCTGTAGTCAGACTGATGATTATCTTAAATATCACCATAGAACCTTCATCCAACAACAGATGGGAACAGAGGCAATGACCCACATCAGAGCACTGGACTGAGCTCCCAAGATCCAGTTGAAGAGTAGAAGGAGTGAGAGTATGAACAAGGAATTCAAGATCATGAGGGGGTCATCCACTGAGACATTTTGCTTGAACTAATGGGAACTCACCAACTCCAACTGGACTGGGAGTGAACGAGCATGCAAACAACCAAGCCCCTCTGAAGGAGTTTGGCAGCTGGGGAAGACCGAGGGGTCACTGATAGTGACACTGGGATGTGTCTCTACTGCATATACTGGCTTCATGGGATCCTAGTCTCTTTGGTTATAAACCTTGCTCAACCTAGATGTAGTAGGGAGGGCCTTGGACTTTCCACAGGGCAGGGTGCATGGAACTACCCTAGGGTTGGAGGGTGGGGGGGAGGATCTGTGGAGGGAGAGGAGGGGTGGGAGTGGAAATTTGGATTGGTATTTTTTAAGTAATAAAAAAAGATGAAAAAAAAGAAAATTTTATTTAATTTCTCTTAAATCTTCATGCATTTTCTACTGTCTTTGAGTTGTGAATTGCATGCTAGCTAATATAACCCTGTTTTAAACTTCCTAGGACTCCACAGCTAGGACATGTAACTATCATATCTTGTGTTTAATAAGAAGATATAGGTATATATCTTGATATACTTTTTACCTGATATATATGTTATACTTTGCCCCTGAATTTGCATAGATAGACTATTTGATTTCTCATTTTGGAATCTTTAATGGAAATATAGGCAAGTAATTCTGTCAATTAAAGAATAAAAACAAAATAATCATGTACATAGAAGAGAGTTATTTGCCAATACTGAACCCATTTGATACCTTAAAGCTTCAACCTCACATTACTTTAATAATGCAGACTAGTTAACATTGATTTTAATCGTGGAATAAATACTTTAGTGACAAATATACTGGAAAGGAAAATGAACTCAATTTGTCTCCACTGTAGAACTGTTCGTTTTTCAATTTTTATTTTTGGGATTTCTTTTTTGGGTAGATTTCCTTCTGAACAGGCTATCCAAGAGCACAATGATGTTACTTGAAATCAAACTTCTTCAAAGCAGTAATGTCACCTGTAAAGGAAGACACAGGTCTCATTATTATTCCTGTTCAAGATGACATTCCTAAAACTCCAACTTTACTTGTATATTTTCACATATATTAGATATAAAAATTCAGAAACTGAAACAAAACTTCCAGCTTTAAAGCAAAATTGCTCTTTGGGCTGTACAAAAAGAACATGCAATCTCACATGCATTTCAGGCTTACTTTTCAACTCCTTTCCAAAACATTCACCACATCAAAGATCAAAATCTGCCTTTGAAATGAAGTCTGTAACACACAGAGCACAGTTCTGTGTGTATTCTCAGAAGCTTCTTATTTATTTGTCCCTAACAAATTAATGCTTAAAAGTGTTTTGCCTCTTCCTCCCCATCATTCTTCATTTGTTTCTAACCTTGAATTTCCAAGCTCTCTGCCATAAATGTCTAAAGGAAACGTGCATTATGAGTAGACTATTTCTTCTTTCCACTCTGTAATTGCTGACCTTTCATTTCAATGCAAGCCCTTCTAGTAATGACTGTAATGTCACTGCATGTGTTTTCCATCAACAGAGGTGATAGAAATGGTCCACAAATTTGTTCTGTCTTCAAAACCCCTGGCAATCCCTTCAACGGATGTTAAGTGGATGATTGAAGAATTGCTTGTCTTTATCTTTTCCTCTCATTTTCATCTGTGATGTCTACACTTGTCAAATAAAGAAAGGACTATCAGTCCCCATGGTCTTTCAAAGGCTCATTCTATTCTGCTAGCCCTTTTCATTCCATATAGAATTGGTACCAAAATTACTGTAGAAACAGAAGCACAAGATAGTGCATCTTTTCAAAAGAAAGCACATACATTTTAAAATTAACTTCAGTTTTAATTTTCTGTTCTCACCAACATCAATGGAATCACAATACTGGCTATATTTTAGTAGTGCATTTTGAAATAAGTTTCTTGTTTTCAACAGTTTATTTTTTTTCTTTCTCTTGTATATATAGACTATAAGGTACAATTTAGCGGGCAATTCATGTAAATAGCTTATGTTTGGCTACCAAGTCACAACAGCAACCTTGTTTTGCCTACCTCTTATTATATCCTGCCACTTAAGATGTATGTAAAGGTGAAAATAATTTATATCATTTTTGAAATAATGTGTATTAAAATTCCTAAAGTAGACATATTTTTATATTCTATCCTAGATTATTTGATGTGTACTTTATGGCAAAATGTGACTGAACAGTAAATGAGGAGACTCTAGAAATTGTTAATAGTCAATTATGTTCCTGGTAATAAATGGTTACTTTCTATATTTGTACTTGAAATTTATAACCAATTTATAACTAGTTTATAACATAAAACTAATGTATATAGTCATAGCTGTAATTACAGATTACACATCTTAAAGCACAGTTACTGATCTCAACTTTCACTCTAACCTGAGGAACATTAATCTGTGCTCTTGGTTTTGTGTTTGTATGGGAGTTCTATATGTGGAAACGTGTGTTTCTGCACCCATTGAGTTTTTCCTATGTTTTCCTTGGCTCATTTTCTCTGTTTGTTTTGTCCTTTTTCAACTTGGTGTTTTTTTCTTATTTTATCTTATTATAATTTCTAGATATCTGTTTATTTTTTAAGGAAAAACAAAGTGTATGGATCCAGATGGGAGAAAGTGGGAGGAGTTGGGAGAGGGGAAATTGTAATCAGAATATATTGTATAAAAACAGTCTATTTTAAAAAAAAACAAAAAGAAATGTATGTTAAAATTGTTTTTAAAAATCCCAGAAATAAATAAATAATCTGTGCTTTTTGTCAACAATCAGATATTTAGAAATTACCTTTGATTATTTTTCCAGTCATATATAATCCAAGTCAGAAAAGTAGTATGGCAGATACTCTTATTTCTACTATAATTTAAACTATTAGTATTCATATTGTTAAGGGGAAAGAGAAAAATTATTATCCTCCTATAACAGTCCATTAAATACAGAAAGAACAAAAAGTTACTTGAACCTTTGTGTATGTGCATTTTATTCTTATAGGCCTAATGTTTTTACTTTGACAGCAACCCAATAGATATCTTCTCACTCACCTTCGAATTTTGAACTCTTTGACTACACATTAACTCATAAACAAAGGCTTATTTCTTGCAGTTTTTGCGGTTTCTTTGTTTCTATTTCTGGACTGCACTAGCTAATGCTTTTAAACTCTACAGGGATGAGTTTAGCAGTTAACATATCTTGATGGCTTCCCCTCTCTCTTTCTGACCTGCTTTAACCCATAGAAATCATGTAGCTTCTGAGACAGAGCACTGAAAGAAATGCCTCTGTTCCTTCATGTGAGCAAATAAAATGGAAACACTGTAGAGGTTGTGGCACTTTGTAGACATTTTTTCCTTTGGACTTCCAGTTCACAAAAATGACACAAAGACTTATTAATTACGAAAGCTCAGCCTTAAATCATTTAAACCCACCCATTTCTGTTCATCTATGTGTTGCCATGTGGATGTTCGCTTTTACTTCTCCTCCTGCAGGTCCTGCTCTCTCTTTGTCATCTCTGGCACATCCTTTAGATTCATCTCCTCATTCTCTCTGCCCAGAAGTTACTCTTTACCAACACCTGCATAACTATTGACCTTTCAACTCTTTATTAAACCAATCAGGAGGCACCTTAGCCAAAAGGTGCTTACCTATCTTACCTTACCTATCTTCGCATAGTGTAAAAAAAACACTAATTTCCACAACATTTACCCATTTCTGCTTAAATAGAAAAGAAAGGTTTTAAGTCTAACACAACAAAACTGTATTCAATAAGAATGATTATCAGGTAAGAATTAAATTCACATTGTCCAGTAAGCTTTGTAATTCTCTTTCTAAACTAATGTGTATTACCAATCTAAAACTACTAATTCTAGGCCTCAAAACATTATCTTATGTAAACAATTTAAGCTTTTATCTCTCAAACTTTATATAAGTTACAACTTTTTGTGAGTTTCTGTTTTGAATTTGGTAACAAGGTGGCTGCTTGGACAGGCACCCAAGGTACCTCCGCAGCATTGATACATGCATCTTTGGCCTTCAGTCCTAAAGTAGCTGAAAGATTTTTCTGTGAAGCAGGATTTTGAAGGATTGTCCTACTTTTTATTGCTGAAGTTTGGCAGTTGTCTTCTTTTGTGTCCTGATTGTCCAATTTTGGCAACACATGTTTAGCAGTTGAGGCAAGGGTAGATTCTTGCTCAAATGGCTAGCTTTTGCCACAACGAAAGCAAACTTCAATTCTTAGATGTACATCGTCCTTTTAAAAAGTAAATTGCTGTTGCCAGGAGCAGATGTGTCCCATGGCCATGAAAAGCCTTGTGTTACTAAAAAAATTTAAATGCCATATTCTTCAGATCTTTGAAGAGTTTAAAGACCACTTATATATCTAAAAATATATCTCTGTATGATCTTGAAAACATATCTAACATGATTATAAGTTTGATTGTTATAGATGACTATTAATCTGTGTTTCTATAATATGCTAAATAGCTTTCAAGGACTAAAACTTTACATTTGTAAAGGAGCTGCATAGGTATATTATCTTAAATAAGAATAAAAACATATATGTCTTATAACAGAAATAACCTTAAATTTATATCAATATATGAAATTCTGTACCAATGCAAAATATTTGAGACTAATTGTTCAAAAATAGACTCAATGATTTTTATCTCATCATTTCTATACTATATTCTACTTTTTTCCCTTTAGAAAGAGATCCCTGAATTTAATCCTCTTTGTTTAGTTTTTCTTCCTTATTATGACCAGTAACAATTTGTGACCAACCCCCGTAAATGATGACAAACATCTATAACTCACCAAATGACTGAAAACTGCAAACCAACCTCTTAGGAATATAGGCCTTCCTGTCTTGTGTGGATAGTTACAACTTTATGCAACCTGAAAAAAATGAGATAATATTTAAGTCCTGGAAAAACTAGCTATAGCATTTGTTGTCCAGTCTCTGTGCTATGGGAAAGAACAAATCTTATCTGTAGTGGTGGCTAGAACATTCTGTGAATCTGGACCACCTCAGCCAGCATCCTTGAAACTGTTCTGGATGTAGAACTCTGGGGAAACAGCAACAGAGGCTCTCTGAGAGGCTGTATAACCTGGGACACCTGTTTTCATTGGTGTCTGTTCCTTTTCCTCTAAAAACATACAACCTTCAAAGTTAACATACATATTTACATTAGTACAAATGGACTGGGTGTTGTACTGAAGTCAGACAAAGATGTTATTTTTATTTTATATTTGAGCAGGTAAAATATGTTACCTGTCTTGTAGTTTTTCAGGTTTATTTATTGCTGTGTGTGGCCAAGATTTTCAGGAGTCTTCCCTATCAAACCTGATCTCTATCAACCTTGAATAAAATACAGTCTTTCATTTTCTGTGGAAACAAAAGCATAACATCTCCCCTAAAGCAATATACTTTTTGACTTCCAGTTTAAAGTTAAGGCTTTCCTAAAGTGTCTATGGTGGTTTATTTCAGCAGTCAATCTTACATTCTCATGTCTCTCAGCAGCCATCATTCACTCTTCAACCAAAAATTCAAAGTCAGCAAGACATCATACTGGATCCATACTTGTATATTTTCTATCTTATGTGGTTTATTCTTTTTATATTGTTTTATTTTCTCTTTAAAACTGTATCTTATTATTTCTAAACTATTTTTTCTCTATGACTGTCTACACCCATTTTCTATTAGTTTTTAAGTCCATGCACATATTTTTAAACATACTGTAATCTGGTTAGTTTTTTTTTTTCTATCTGGATATGTCTTTACTAAAAACCTGCAGTGTTCTCTAACCACATGAGTCAAATCTTAAGCTGCAATATCACTTTCTGTGTGGCTTAGTGTTGTATATGGTGCTGGTGCTTGGCACTGGTGGCTGGTACTGGCAGCTAGTTCCAGCCTGTAGGCAACAACTAGTAGCCATAACTCTGTATGCCAATGAGCACCAGTTAGTCTGAGACACTGCAGGAGTAGGAAGCTACATCTGACTCCTTGTCCAGAATTTTCTTTCAAATTTGTCTGGTCCTATGTTTAAATATATGAGTTGCTACATTGGATATTATATGTAGATAGATTTTTCTTTGGGCCATTAGCTCACAAAAAAATTACATGGACTTCTTAATTATGAAAGCTCAGCCATAGCTCACTTGTTTATAGTTAGCTCTTAAAACTTAAACTAAACCCTTTCTACATATCTACATGTTGCCACATAACTTGTGGCTTTTACCTGTCCTCCATGTCTTGCTTCTTTTTGTCCTGTCTGGTGCCTCTTTGGAACCTAGATTCATCTCCTCTTTCTTTCTCTCCTCTTCCTGTGTAGCCATTGACCATTCAGATCTTTATTAAGAACACTTTGACAAGGACACATCTTCACAGTGTACAAAGTTTATAACATAATAACATTTTATAAAAGCAACTGTACACTAATTAAGACTTGAGCTCCCAAATTTCATATTAATAAGCAAAGTGAGATTGATTAGTGCCCATCCTTAAGATAAGCAGTCTTTCAGCTTCTCTCTACAGCACACAACTTCAAGTTTCCATAAACATCTGAGTAAAGATCAGAAGGAAGCAAAAGCTCTGATTTGATTTCCTTGAGACCCAACTTCTGATCCTTTGTAGTGAATGGAGGTCACTAGAATAAGTTGTGCAGAGACAATAGACACATGTAATCTGTGACTGCAAGTGCATTGTGCCTAAAGAATCAATCAATATCAGATTGAAAAATTCATAAATGCTTCCAAATGCTCAATTTATACATAAAAAATAAAGAAGCCTAGACAGTGTACTTCACTTTTATTATAGCAAACACTTGAAGATTTCAAGAAGACAAAGATGACTATTTCTAGCTGATAGGAATAATAAAACCAAGAAGATAAATCCTACTATGTGATAATTTGGGTGAAAATGTCCAAACTTTGCCTTTTAGTGAATTGAGAAAAATGTGCCATCCTTGATTTTGTTTTTGGTTTCGTGACATTGTGTCAATACACCAACTACATTAAAATTATTCCTGTAGTCTGACATTTTCCTTGTTTTGTTATACCCAGAAACAAAGAAAGTTAAATGTACCCTGTCTCCATTGTGAATATCTTGTTTAACTGAACAGTTGAAGCTTAATTTTTTCCTCTAAAACATAGAAAACAAATGAGGATTTGTGAATTTTAAATTGAATTTGTTCAACAAATGCTGATTCTATTACCTTTCAAGCCATATATATTGTCTTAAAGTAATCTACAGGAAATTCTGAACATAACTAAAAGAAAGAATATTTTTGTGTAGGAAATATGATCCAGATATGTTTTAAATGTTGATGTTTAATATTTGCATAATGTATGCAAAATATCATATGTACTTTTTGCAGTATTAATTATGCAAAAACTATGGCAAAATTTATGTTTGAAAGAGTCCTAAATACTACAAAGATCTACAATTTAATATATGGAGTCAACATAAAGAAAGCTAAGCATTACACATTTCAAAGAACCAGATCACTTAATTATTAACTCAAGCCACTTTCAATAATAATAATAATAAAAACAAATACACATGTGGCTGGAGCAATGGCTCAGCCATTAAGAGCAATGTTTGATTTTCTAGAAGAGCCAGCTTGATTCTCAGAGCCCATATGGTTTCTCAAACCATCTGCCACTTCAGTTCCAAAGAATCCAACAATCTCTCTTGGACCCTGCAAACATCAAGCACACTTGTGGTGCAACAAACTTACATGTAGGAAAAAAATACATATTTGCATTAAAAACAGTATTAATAATGACTCCTCTTTCTTATAGTCAAACTGTGCTATTACTTCTCCAAAGAGTAATTTAAATTATTAGCGGTGAAACCTTCTTGTACAGACTTTTAAAGATAGTTATTTTATTTTATTTTGTATTTGTGTTCACATACATGCATGTGGATGCCCGCTCGTCTGTCATGGTCTCAATCTCTGTTCTAGTTGAGAATCCAGTTGTGAAATAATCTGTTCATGTGACTCAGCAGAAGGGCAATGAAGCTCCATGGTGTGCAAGGCTTCAAGCTGTACCCTTTTTGGAGACAGTGCCCTGTGTTGAGTATCCTTTTTGCCTTGTAGGTGAATGCAATATTTATAACCAGATAAACTGTTGGTACTGCAATAGCTGAAAATCACCCTTCATCTTTCACAGTTGAACTGAACTTATTTGCTACTTGGCATCATTTTCCCACCTGTGGTCATGAAAATAATGTTGACAGCACTTTGTAGTCAGAAGCCTTAAACTCTTAACATTATTTAAATTAATGAAAATATCACTTGTGCTTTTTTTTAATGAAAATTAACATTCTACTTTCACTTTGTATTTGAATTATATATTATATTATATTATTAATATATTCTTTTATTCTTTAGCTAACAGATTTTCAATTTTATCTATTTGAAAAGGCATGGCTCCTTATTTTATGTTGCTTTTTAAAATCTGATTCATTTTTTTCTGCTTTGAATTTTGCTATTTCTTTACCTCTTCTCAGTTTAGAGTTTATTCTTATTTTTCCCACTCTCCTGAGATACAATGTTAGTTTCTGTACTTGAGTTCTTTCTATTCTTTGGGCATCATTATTTACTCTGATGAACTTTCTCTGAACATGGCTTTCCTATGTCTCATGAGGTTTAAATGTTGCATTTCTATTTTGAATTTGCTCAAATTACTGACGAATCTGAGACAAATAATTTAATTCCTTATAGTTGTACAGTTCCTAATATGTTCTTCTTATTAGCTCCCATATTTGTTCTATTGTAGTCAGAAATTACTTGGTATGACTTCATTTACTTTGTTGAAAATTCCTTTGTTCCACCACGTACATTCTATTTTGGAGACTGTTGCAAAAAATACAAAAAAAAAATAATGGGATATTATTTTTAACAAGTTACACTAGAAAAGTAAAAAAGAAACATAAAAATAAATTCTTTGATATATATGCTTTTCTAATGTTGGATCTCAAAGACGTTAGAAAAAAATCAATAATGACATTAAACCAAGAATAGGTATCTTCAAATGAAGCAATATCATTACTCAGTTTGCTAATATTTAAAACACTGATGTTATTTTCTACCTATTTAAACAATTTAAAGACTGAGAATTCTTATGAATGTATTCTGTGTGGTCAATGGTACCCTGATTCTGAAACCAACACACATAAGCAGAAACATAACAAAACAAGAAGTAAATCATTAATCAAATTTTCTTAGTTAAAAATGTAAAATTTTTCTAAAAGTACTAGAAAACCATATTCAGTGTCATATAAAAAGAAAAATTTACAATGATAAATAATAACATCATTGAGATACAAGTGAATCAGCATAGAAAATATATTAATGTTACCTCAATAGTTAATTTACAGAAACCATATGACTATTTCATTAGATTCAAATGCACTTTATAAATTTCAAAAATTAGATATAGAAGAAAAATATCTTAACACAATAAAGGACAGTACATATGAGGATCTCACAGCTAATATCACACTGGGTGGGCAAAAGTCAAAAGGTTTCCTAAACTTTAGTCTAAGGGTATCTACTTTTCCCTCTAGTATCCCATCCAGTACTGAAAATGTAATTGAAACTAGCAGACAAGCAAAAGAAATAATGAACATTAAATTGGAAAGAGAATGTAAATCTTCTTGCAGACATTTTCAGACAACAATTCCTCCCAAATGAGTAGGATTTTAAATAAATTTAATAAAGATAGAGGATCTAAAATCAACACACAAAATAAGTAGTGTTTCTTCCAGCCAATAATGAACTTTCTAAAAAATACAATGAAAATAATTTCATTTATAATAGCTTTCCAAAACTAAATATCTAGGAATAAACACCTAGTAAAAAATTAAATAAGAAAATAAAATGTTCAATAAACATGACTAAAACTGAAATAGAAAGAGGGTGGAAATCATGCTCTGTGTTCATGAATTTGAAGTGTTCATCTTGTTAAATTGTTAAAAACCTCTATTGTGATTAAACATTTAGTAAAAATATCATAATACTAATACAACATTACAGTAAATCATTTAATTCTTAATATGTGTAAAATCACAAATGAAACCAGTTAGCCAAATCATTGCAGATAACAAAAGACAAACTGGGGGCATCACAATCCCTTAGATTAGAATACAGAGCAAAACTATTCTAGTCAAAACAGCATATATGCACATCTATCAAGCAAAATGGAACCCTAAAAAATACTAACCAAATTTTTTTATTTTATTTTTTCTTTGAAAATTCAGTCACATGTACAATGTATTTTGATATATTTGTCACACACACACACACACATGCACAAATCACTTCCAACTCCACACAGATTCCTTTACATTACATTTTTCTTCCAATTTTATGTTCTCTTTGTTTGTATCTTTTATTTTGATTAATGATGTTGCTATGCAACAAGTAGAGAGCTATCCACAGTAGTGTAGTCAGCCTACCACATGCCATATCTCTAAAGAAAACCGACTCTCCCTCCTCTTCCACTGCCAGGTATTAATTTTTCCTCAGCTAGAGGTGGAGACTCAAGTCTTCTTCTTCCACCATCTATGCTGGAAGGTTGAATGGCTTGATTTTATGTAGGTCTTGAACAGGCAGCTTCAGATATTATGAGTTCATTAGTGCAATAGACCTATCATATCAAGAAGACTTTGTTTCATTGTAGCACCAGAATCCTCCCTCATCTCTGATTCTTACAATCGCTTAACTTCCTCTTCCACATGGTCTTTGAATCTTTGGGGGAAAGCAGATGTGATATAAATGTATCATTCATGGCTGAGCACTCCACAGACAATTTTCTCTGCTCTTTGACCAGTTGTCTATGTGTGAACTACCTTCCACTTCACAGAGAAGTTTCTCTGATAAAATATGACTGTAAAAACCTATGGGCTTAGAAATATGTATCTAGGAAGCAGGTTGTTACTGTGCCCATTTAACAAATTAGTGATATTAAGTACTTCCCTAGGGACTATGAACTTAAACACCATGAGTTATTTATTAGATTTTCAATAACAGTCATGATTTTACACCTGAATGGAGACACATGACTCAAATCTAAAAGTGGTAGTTTGCTCCCATAACATATACACGCTATAGATAAATTTTGCTCAATGATCAGTTACTGTAATTGTATATCATAGAGTTCACAGCTAGGTAAGGCTACAGATGGCTCTTCCAAGAATTTTTAAGAACCTACAGCACCATAGAAGCAAATAACCATGGATGTAGCTTGAAGGTCAGTAGCAAATTTATTTCATCATGTCTTGTGAAAATAATATTTTATTTTAATTTCAAAATGTCTTGCATAGATCTTCAGCAATAAGATCTTATCATGAAGTTCTGGTAGACAAGCAAGAACAAAGACAGTAATTTATACTCTTCATGTGGGTTTTGGTTTATCTTCTAGATCAACAACACAAGTGGAAGCATCTTAAAATTGACTCTGAGATTTTTATTTGACATTATCCTCATGTTGTGTAATAAAAATTAAATTCTCTTTCAACTCACTTCTTTATGTTCCCACCATCTTCCTCCAACATAAATATCTCCCTTTAATCCTCATTTGCCCTTAATAACATCTGAGCTCTTCTATTTCCCACTTTCTAAAAGTATTTCTTCTTTTCTACAAGTACCTCCTTCCAGTTTCCAAGTTTCTATAAATAATTCTAGCTGAGCACAAAATTCTAGCATTTCAAGGCTGGGATTCAGATATGAGATCAAAACATCACATTTAATTTATCTTGTTTGGGTTATCTCATTCAGTATAGGTTTTTCTAATTGTATTACTTGCATTTTTCTTCATTTTAGTTTTATTTAGAGCTTTATAAAGTATTCAAATGAGTTTCAACAGTCACCAAGAATACATATTTGAAAAAAAAAACAAACAAGTGCGTTATTCCAACCAATGGTGTTGAGAACACTGAAAAACCACATTTAGGTCTATATAAAACCTCTCACCTTAAACAAAATCAGTTCATCATGAATTATAAGGAAATCAAAGCCAAAACTGTAAAACTGATAGAAAAACTAGCACAGTAATATCCTATGATATTATTGCTTGAGGTCAAAAAAGGATATTAAATGCTAGTGGTAAAAGAAAATATAATGCATATTATACATAAAAATATGTGTATGAATTAATTTTAGCACGGAAAGGTTTTAGTATAGCTCTCCCAGTTTCTTTTAATTCTAACCAATTTTTATATTGTTTTTATTCAGCTATATATATTTCACGCTTCCCTCCCTTTCTCTCCCCTCACCTCCTACACTCTCGCATGGTCCCCATGCTCCCTATTTATTCAGATCTTGTCTTCTTCTACTTTCCATGTAGTTTAGATCCATGTATGTCCCCATTAGGGCCCTATTTGTTGTATAGGTTCTCTGGGATTGTGAATTATAGGCTATTTGTTTGTTTTCTCTTTGTTTGCTTTTGCTTTATGTCTAAAAGCCACTTATGAGTCAGTACATATGATATTTGTCTTTCTGGTTCTGGGTTACCTCACTTAATATGGTGTTTTCCAGATTCATTTATTTGCCTGCAAATTTCAAGATGTCATTATTTTTTTTCTGCTGTGTAGTACTCCATTGTATAAATGTACCACATTTTCCTTATCCATTCTTTGGTTGAGGGGTATTTATGTTGTTTTCGGGTTTTGAGTATGACAAACAAGTCTATTGTAAACATAGTTGAGCACATGACCTTGTAGTACAAATGAGCATCCTTTGGGTATATACCCAAAAGTACTATTTTTGGGTCTTGAGATAGGTTGCTTCCTAATTTTTTGAGAAATAGTCATACTGACATCCAAAGGGGCTGTACCAGTTTGCACTCCCACCTGCAATGAAGGAGTGTTCTTTTTACCCCAAGTCCTTTCCAGCATAAGTTGTCATCAATGCTTTTGATCTTGGCAATTCTTACAGGTATAAGATGGAATTTCAGAGTTGTTTTGATTTGCATTTCTCTGAGGACTAAGATGTTGAGCATTTCCTTAAGTGTCTTTCAGCTGTTTTAGTAGATTCCTCTGTTGAGAGTTCTCAGATTCAGTCTGTACCTCATTTTTTATTGGATTATTTGTTCTTTTGTTGACCAATTTCTTGAGATCTTTGTATATTTTAGAGATCAGATGTCTGTCTGATGTGGGGTTGGTGAATTGAGTAGATATGAAGAGAGTGAACAGCCTTGTCTTCTTCCTGATTTCAGTGAAATTGCTGCAACTTTCTCTCCATTTAGTATGTTGTTGGCTGTTGGCTTGCTGTATCCCTGCTCTCTCCAACACCTTTATTATGAACAATGTTGTATTTTGTTGAAGGCTTTTTCAGGATCTAATGGGATGATCATGTGTTTTTTTTCAGTTTGTTTATATGGTAGATTACATTGACAGATTTTCATATGTTGAACCATCCCTGCATATCTGGGATGAAGCCGACTTGATCATGGTGAATGATTTTTCTGATATGATCTTAGACTCGGTTTGCCAGTATTTTATTGATTATTTTTGCATCAATGTTCATGAGTGAGATAGAACTCTGACCAATTTTTGAGAAGATTTAACTTTATAGAGAGAGGATTTGTTTTGACTCATGTTTAGAGACTATAACACACCATGTTGGGGACAGCATTGTGGTGAAAGCAGCTTATAGCTTTGCTACTAGCTTTAGATGGTGTGCTAAAATTTCCAACAACGAAGCAAAGACAATAAGACAAATGCAGCTGTCCAGCCTACGTTTTCATTTTTCTATGTATATGCAGCCCATGATATTAGACCTGACTTTCTTTTTTTTAATTTGTTAAATTCTTTTTTAAAAAAATCAATCCAAGTTTCTACTCCCTCCTCTCCTCCCATTCTCTCTACACACCCTCCCATCCCAACCACATCTAATCCTCAGAGAGGGTAAGGCACATTGCTTTGTGGAAGGTCCAAGGCCCTCCCTACTATATCTAGGCTGAGAAAGGCATACATCCAAAGAGAATAGGATCCCAAAAAGCCAGTACATGCAGTAGAGGCAAATCCTGGTGCCACTGCCAGTGGCCTCTCAGTCTTCCCAGCCATACAACTGTCAACCACATTCAGAGGGACTAGTTTGGTCCTATGCTTGTTCCTTCCCAGTGTGGCTGGAGTTGGTGAGCTCCTATTAGCTCAGGTAAACTGTTTCAGTGGGTGAACCTCTTTGCTCATATTCTCATTCCTTTTACTCTTCAACTGGACATTGAGAGCTCAGTCCAGTGCTCTGATGCGGGTCTCTGTGTCTGTTTCAATCAGTAGCTGGATAAAGGTTCTATGGTGATATTTGAGGTAATCGTCAGTCTAGTTACAGAGCAAGTCAAGATTGGGCCCCCCTCCTCTATTGCTTAGGGTCTTGGACATGGTCATCTTTGTGGATTCCTGAGAATTCCTCTAGAGCCTGGTTTCTGCTAACCCTATAATGGCTCCCTCAATCAAGATATCACTTTCCTTGCTTTCATCTCTATCCTTTCTCCATCTCCACTATCCCATTCCCTCAAGTTCTCCTCAACCCTCCTCTTCTCCACTCCACTTTCCCTTCTACCCTGCCTTCTCTCCCCACCCCCATGCTCTCAATTTTTTTCAGGTAATCTTGTCTGTTTCCAATATTCAGGTGGGTCTATTAATGTTTACCTTTGGGTTCACCTTATTACTTAGCGTCTCTAGCATCATAAACTATAGGCTCAATATCCTTTATTTATAGCTAGTATCCACTTATGAAGAGTACATACCATATTCATCTTTTGGGGACTGGGTTACCTCACTCAGGATAGTGTTTTCTAAATGTCTTTTTTTTAACCACTGAGTAGTACTCTAATGTGTACATTTGCCACATTTTCTTTATCCATTCTTCAGTTGAGGGGCATCTAGGTTGTTTCCAGGTTCTGGCTATTATAAATAATGGTACTATGAACATAGCTGAACAAATGATTTTGTATTATGATGGAGCATCTTTTGGCTATATTCCCAAGAGTGGTATTGCTGGATCCTGAGGTAGGTTGATTCCCAATTTTTTGAGAAACCACAGTAGTGATTTCCAAAGTGGTTGTACAAGTTGGCATTCTCACCTGCAATGGATGAGTGTTCTCCTTACTCTACATCCTCTCCAGTATAAGCTATCATTAGTGTTTTTGAACTTAGACTTTCTGACAGGTGTTAAGAGTTGTTCTGATTTGCATTTCCCTGATAACTAAGGATGTTGAACATTTCCTCAAATATATATTTAGAACTGACTTTCTTCAAAGATGAGTTGTGACCTACAAACATGAAGTGAATGAACTTTTCTTTCTCTAAGTTTTTTGGGTCAGTGTTTTCTGTAGTAACAAAAAACCAATGAAGACATGAAATTATAAAGGTTGTCAACTTAAACTAATAAAATTGGCAAAATCAAAAGAAAAAGACATGACTAATGGTGATGGAGATGTGGACAAAGAGTGACTCATCATTACTACTGGTAGGAGTGAAAATTAGTAAGCCACTATTGAAAATGAAATGTATATTTCTAAAAGATAAACAGAGTTAAAATATAATTCCCATGAAACAAACAATTACTAAGCTTAGGTTAGTAAAACAAAATTTTCAAACTGACATCATATCAGCTGCAAACCTTTATGGAACACTTATGGGAATTACATGAAGTAAAATATCCCAGGATTTTTAGACGCAATGCAAAAGGTGCATTGGAAATCAATAGGGCTTGGAGTATATGTTCTTACTGAGAATTATTCACTCATTATAGCCCATAGGATTCATGGAAATAAGTTCCCAAATTGCCTAAGGACATCCCTATGGTTTGTGGATTCTTTTCTTGATTCTATCATTATGAGGGACAGTGTCTCTTTCTACATGCCTATTGTTAGGAACACTTGACATTTTCAGGGAAAGCACAGCTACTGCCCATGCAATGATAAATTGTTGAGTAAAATGAGATTTATGTAATAAATTAGGACAGCACAGGCATCTGTGGATGTTACAATCTTTACAAGGAAATAAAATAGCAATCCTTCATTCTACTGCATTGGCAAAATTGTGAACCTTCAATGAACAATGTATCAAAAAGTGCTTTAATATATAGCTTAGTACTTTTAACTGAATATTGGCTTACCGTTCAAAATGAATTTCAAAGATCTAACCCAGAGTTCTTTTTTTAATATGATGGAGAGTCTCTGAGGTCATGGAGTTTTAATTATTTATCATGTCACACTAAATAATGTCATTGTGTGCAGCTGGTAGCTATAGGACTACATTGTTATGACAAATTGTAGTAATCTGTTCTGTCTTCTTTTTATGCTAAATTTTTTATGCCACTTTATAGTCAAAGTATAATTGTCCTTTTGAATTACTGGATTTTAATATGAAGCTTTCTTCATGTGCACAAAATAAAATTCTCATTTATTATGTGTCTCCTTTAAATGTCCTCATAATTTTTGGCTTGATCAGAGAGTCACAAGGACTGATATTCCCCACTGTTTTGAGTGCTCCTGCCTGATAATTGACCACAGTGGGAGTTACTTACAATGGCTATCAGTCCAAGAACAATTAATGTGCAGTAAAGCTTATAAAGGACACAAACATGTATGCAAGAAAGTTTTAGATCAACACACCTTTTAAGACCTAAATTATGGAGGAGAAAATAAATACTCATGAACAGAGAATGCTTAGTCATTTACTAGCATTTCCATCACCATAACATGAGTATTGCAACAATGTTGGCACAGGAGGAAATTCTGGTTTAATTTCAATAAAGTGTTTTTAGTTATGTCTAAAACAGAATAGAAAGAGGGCATGGTGCCCTGCCCTGTTGGAAGTCCAAGGCCCACCCCCATCCCTCCTGGCCTAGGAAGGAGTGCATTCAAAAAGACTCGGTTCTCAAAAAGTTAATACATGCAGAAGAGATAGGTCCTGGTGTCATTGTTTGTGGGTTCTCCATCTGCCAACTTTCGCCGCCACGGAGGGGTGGGGGGTAGTGGGAGGGGACCGGGAGAAGGGGAAGAAAGGAAAAAAATTTTTTTTTATCTTTAATTATGTTCTTGAATGGAAAAAATAAAACAAAACAATGTATGGAAAAAAAATAAAAAAAAAAGAGAAATCAGATGATATAACTTAAAAAAAAAAAACAGAATAGAATGTTTGAATAGTTGGCAATACTATGATGGCAAAAAGCATTTGAATAAGAAATGAGGTCAAAAATTCACATATTAAAAGCTTTAGGGATTGGATAATAAGAGCTCTTAGTTCATTACTAGATTAATCCATTAATGCATTCATAATCTCCTGACATTTTATGCACTGATTAAAACTAGAATATGGGTGGGTACTGGTAAAAGTAATTAGCCCATGGGGGCAAGTCTTTAGAGGGTATATCTGACCCCTGGTTCATTCTGGCTCTTTTTACTAGCCACCAGAGGGTGAATAGACTTCTCCTATGGCTGATTGATGTGTGCTCCACTTCAGACTTGAAACACTGGACTTGGATGATGAAAGATTTAAACCTCTAAGCGTGTAAGCCCAAATAAATCATTTTTTAAGCTGAATTTTTTCTCTTTCAGAGGTTTTGTTATATTGTCAAATGTTGACTATTGCATTAACTGAAAATAATCACTAATTAAAGTTTCCATTCTTTGTCTATACCTTGGACTGTTCTTAGAGAATTTTGTTTGGCCAATGAAATGAATTTCTATTAAAATGTAATTAAGAAATAAAAATGAGAGGTAGAAGCAGAAGGTAAAAATTCACAGATTTGATTCAATCAAGTTAAAATTTACTTTAAAATTTTAAGTGTGGCAATTCTTGTATTGAAAATAATGATACTTTTGTGAGAATTGAAACATAATAATTTCACATTTAAACTAAGCAACAAAGAAAACATCAATTTTCTCAAAATATTTTATCAGAGGTCTTTAGAAGTGTATTAAAATTCTACTGACTAAAGTCTTATAGTGAGTGTTTCTATAAATTCCATTCATGTTTCACTAAAACCCATGTTAAAATAGGTAATATTGGAAAGTCAATATCATGAAATATTTCTCTAATCAAATAGACTGCTTAAAAATTAGAATACTTCTCTTCTGCATGTATTAACTTTTTGAGAACCGAGTCTTTTTGAATGCACTCCTTCCTAGGCCAGGAGGGATGGGGGTGGGCCTTGGACTTCCAACAGGGCAGGGCACCATGCCCTCTTTCAAGGAAGAAGGGGGAGGGAGGAGGGGTGGGGGGTAGTGGGAGGGGACCGGGAGAAGGGGAAGAAAGGAAAAATTTTTT
>PVIU01016236.1:0-45616 GCA_004026605.1 Ondatra zibethicus | reverse complement strand
GATTGAGCATGTAAATTTATGAGCCCATTGAGGACATCCTTACTCAAACCACCACATACTTGCACAGTTTGAGATGGGAAGCCGTTGTTTCTACTTTGTGATATCTTCACTTTCCATCTAATCTACACCAAGTGATTCATAGGCAAAACAAAGACTCCCTTTGTCAGTAACTGAATAACAGAATGCTACTACAATGCAATGAAAATCTATTATGAGATTCAGTTCCTCCTGACTTCGAAACAAAGATTAGAGAAATAAACTCAAATGCTGTAAAAGAGACCTTGGGAAGAGTCCTCTTACACTACCAAGTTGCAAAGACAGCCTGCCCTCAGCTCCCCAAGGCAGGTCTTCCACCATCCACAATGGCTGTTCATCGAATCAACCATCCTCCCACTTACAAAGCCTGGGCTTTGTAACGGTCTTGCTGTGAGAATGGCCTTAAGGAAAATTTTTGATTTGGAAATGTTCATAATGCAGGACCAATGGGGAATTTGTCTATTGTGTGATCGGCTTGCCCAAACTGCATTCCTAGCAGAGATATTTACACCTTCCTATAACTCAGTTTCAGAGTGAGTTAATTTCTCAGAACATAGAAGACCTGAAATATTTCAAGATTGTCCAAAATTTAATTGACACATGAATGACTCTTAGCATGCTCTGACTGCTCCCAGAAAAGTATTTTCAGAATGCCTTCCCATGTACGAAGAACAATCCATTGCGGAGAAAAAGGAGATGATTTATTGGCTGGGAGGTGGTGGCACACACCTTTAATCCCAGCACATGGAAGAGAGGGAGTCGCATCTCTGTGAGTCTGATGCCAACCTGGTCTACACACTGAGATCCAGGATAAGCAGGGCTACACAGTAAAAGCCTGCCTTGAAAACAAACAAACAAGAGAACAAAAGAGATGGATTGAATTATGTGTCCCTGAGTGTAGTCAATGTGCACCAGGAGTACTTAGGTGCCTGTGCAGGTCACAACAGGGGGATTCATGCTCTCCAGCTGGACTTACAGGGGGATAAAAGCCCCTCAATATGGATGTCCAAATTCTGAGAGAGAAGCTACTGTTCCCACTGCTGACCCATCTCTCCAGCCACACAAAGCCCACTCTTGTTTCTCTGCACTCTCAACACACTGCAGCACTTGTTATGCAGGTCCATGCATTCCTGTGAGCTGGTGTCTCCTAGGAATGTCAGAAGCCACACCCATGGTCTCACCAACGTGACAGCCTAAGAGTGAACTGAAGAACAACCCCAACAGACATGTCAAACTAGCCAGGGAATGCCCGGCACACCTCAGTGCTACGAAAAACAAAAATGAAAACAAACCTACAGGCAACAAAGGGACACTTTTTTGTGGGAGAAAAAAGCCCACAAATTGATTATCCAATACCAAATGGCCACTCCAGAAGACATGCAGAAAAATATTATAGGGACTGAATAGGTTGTATTTTTGACTCTCTCTCTCTTCCTCTCCTCTCTGCCGTGTGTGTGTGTGTGTGTTTGTGTGTGTGTGTGTGTGTGTGTGTGTGTGTGTGTTTGTGTGTGTGTGATTTCAATGAAAGGGAATAAACACCAAAATTTGATATGAGCAAAAATGAGCAGTAAATGAAAGGGTTTCCAGGGATAAAGGGAAGGTTGAAAGGAGGTAAGTATATTAGAATCTTAAAAATAAAATGACTGGAAGATGAAAGCCACCTGCTCTAGGCAGTGCAGTATGGGAGGAATCCTCACAGACAGAGTGTAACCACTGGGGAGAACAAGAGCTCAAGACTGGTGAGATGATATGGAGGACAGACAGATGCTGATAAGATGTGGGATTGTGGTCCCTAGGGGAATTCTATAGCCATGAAATGTGGAGGAGCAGACATGGCAAGAACATGTGGAGACCTTGGGTGTCCCCCTAAGGACTCTATTGAGCTGCACAGATAGATGCTCTCATGGATGGATGGGAAAGAAGGACAAATATGACAGAGGCCACCCACAAAGTTTTGCAAAGTATCCAGAAACAGACCGCACAGGTCTTGGTGATATTGAGAGAAACACAAAGGAATGTCTGGTGACACCCAGAGAGTGAAGGGGAGATAGTCGCTGAGAACAGTGCACACACACACACACACACAGAGAGAGAGAGAGAGAGAGAGAGAGACAGAGACAGAGACAGAGACAGAGACAGAGAGAGAAACTTCCCGACCACTGCAGACATCACCTGGCAATTTCTATATTCCCGCGTTTGAGCTTAGCATGCTCCCAAGATTGAGTTCTCCAGTGTAAGCTAAGGCAAAGGAAGGGGCAGCTGCAGACAGTAAGGTGCAGTGAGCAGCTGGAGGAAAAGAACTGGCAAGCAGGAGGTGGTGGAAATGCAGACAGCATCTTCGAATCAAAGGTGAGAAGGAAGGCAGCACCTCAAAGAAGTATGGCAAGTCTCCGGTGGGTGGAGGGAGAGCATCCACTGGCAATGATACAAATCCTGGGGAAATGGAAACAGAAGCGATAAGGAAGAAAGTTATCCTGGAGTATCATCACAAATACTGAATGGAAATTCATGAATATGCATGATATAGAACTGGATAATGCTTCCTAAGGTAAAAAGCAAGTGCATTCAGCATTTCATCCAATTCCTTTCCTATATACCTCAGAGATACTCGTTTCTGAATCCCCAACAGTGTAATGAAATTCACACTTAATACCTGCTACACCCCAGGAATTACATGCTGTTGTTTACTAACCGAAAGTGACAAGCCCTAAAAGCCCACTGAAGTCTTTAGACTGTGAACTCCCAAAAGCTCCTCACATTTACAAGGGCAGACCCTGCTTTACTGATCCCACCAAACACTGCACACTCTTGAGTCAGAGGGCAACCAAGAAAACAGGCTGTTGGATTACTACCACTTTGCAAATGAACAAGGGAATGAATGACATTCATTTGGGAAATTCTGTGTGCAGGGAGGGGGCCTAATTCAGGCTATCTGAAGACCAGAAGGTAAAATTGGGCCAGACCTTGTGTTCTAATTTGCATTGAAAGTGAATAATTCCACCTCAGATACAAGTCATATGATCTCATCTGTGTGAAAGCAGTGAGTGGAGTTTGAACAAGGCAAACAAAAGATGACTAGGAAGCCTCATATGTAGAACACATGTTTATCATCAATCGACAACTCAAGAGTCTAAGGTAAACTCGCATATGAGAATGCTCACCATACTTTGGCATGCTCCATGATCAAAGGGTTCTTAAAACGTCTACAAGAATATGAGGCCACGTTAGCACAGATCCCTCACCCCCATACACACCTTTCAATGAATGTATCTTCTAAGAAGGTCACTTCAGAAGGCACCCCCTTTGTTTAGGTTTGACAGCACAACTAAGGACATTCCTTCACCTCAGTGAAAGACTCAGAGCCCTCTCAAGTCTCCCTCATGAAGTTCTCTCTTCCACATGGTGCAAAGGAGTCAAAAGTGATGTACATAAGTCCCTACTCATTTCATTTCTGTTGTTGTGATAAAACACCCTGATCAAAAGCAACTCAGGGATGAAAGTTTGCTTTGGCTTACAGATCCAGGGTTTCATCCGCTATTACAGGAAATCAATGCAGGAACTTAGGAGTAGAATCTTACCTACAGTCAAGAGCAGAGAGAGAATAAGCACAGGGATCATGCTTGCTTGATCTCTTGCTTACACCTGGCTTTCCTCTTCACGAATACATTCTAGATGCCTAGCCCAGGGAGTGGCACCACTCACAATGGGTTGTGGCTTACTGCATTCACTAACAATTAAGATAACCCCACATACATACCCCAACCTGATTTAAATCATTCCTCAATAAGACTATTTGAAAGTCAATGAATTGAACTGGAAAAAAAAATTATACTGAGTTATGTCACCCACCTCTAAAAGGAAAAACACCACATTTTTTCACTCCTATTTGGGTCCTAGCTTTGACTATTTTGCTTTGTGTGCTTATCTTGGAGTCCATTTGGGACCCAAGAAACTAGAAACAGGCCCTCGAGTTTGGAGACGATTGCACAAAGGACGGAAAAGAGCAGAATACTGGTAACACCAAAGTAGAGAGCAGAAATCATGGTGTCAGAATGGCTCAAGCAGCTTGTGGAATGATGGGAATGGGAAAAGGAGGGGTTGGTGTAAGGGTTAACCAAAATGAAGTGTGCAGAAAGAAGCTACATGAGGACCAATGACCTTAGACCCGGAGTACAATATATCCTAAGATGAGGTGGTAGAAGACATGATATGAGAGAATGTGAGGGGCAGACTGTGGGTAGAAAGGTGAAGTGAGAATAGGGGAAGGGAGTGGAGAGGCAGGATGTGGACAGCTAAAGAAAACTAAGGATGTATGAAGAAGCTTTGTGAAATGCACTAGATGATAAAGAGGCGCCACAAGGACATGTGGTCAACACAAGCTCATAGTATACACACAATTTTTTATGATTCGTTTATCCTATGTACATTGGTGTTTTGCCTGC
This sequence comes from Ondatra zibethicus, assembly GCA_004026605.1. NCBI lineage: Eukaryota > Metazoa > Chordata > Mammalia > Rodentia > Cricetidae > Ondatra > Ondatra zibethicus. Next base: position 41,138 of record PVIU01016236.1, on the reverse strand, counting down.
ATGTATGTCTGTGTGAATAGACAGCATAGAGGAAGACTGTGGAACTTTGGGTATGACAATAACTCAAGCATCTCGGCCTGCCCAGGATAGGAACAAACAGAGAGCTGCCATAAACGGCATGCTCCTACATGCATAAGCATTGTCAGGACATAAACTAGTAAGTAGAAAGTAGTAGTGGGCTTCCGGGCTACTGACTTTTTTATTTATCCCATCCCATCTTGCCCCCAAGCACTCCTTTCATCTGTGGTGTCCTTGGATCCCCCAACTCAGCCTGCTTCGAGGCTGAGGGTCTGGGGAGCCAGTGGTGAATGCTCCTGCCACTGGAGCTTCTTTGTTCCACACCACCCTGTCCCCCAAAGCCTGCATTTTGTCTGCTAGGTCCTTGGAGTCCAGCAAGAGGCCCTGATCCTGTACTGAGGAGATCCATCCAGAGTGGTGAATGAGTCCAGGCCCCCTCCAATTCCCTAAACTTTTCTGGTGATCCAGTGTGGCGTCTTCCCAGCTGCTAGCATTCTTTATTTACCCCATCCCACCTTGCCCCCAAGCACTCGTTTTCATTTGCAGTGTCCTTAGATCCACCGGCACAGCCTGCTTCAGGGTGGAGGGGATCTGAGAGAGAGCTCTAGTGCTAAGAAAGGGCAGACCAAGAAAAAGCCCCAAGCACAAAGTCAGCCACAGCAAAGATTGGACCAAGACGCCAAGACTCTCCTGGCCGCATTTGAAGGAAGAGATGAGCAGGCGCCAATGCAAGTATTCCTCCAACAACCTGAAAAGCAACATGATAACACCAGAATCCAGAGAACATGCAACAGGAAGACTTGAACACCGTAACTGAGAAGTAGAAGGAATCGACCTTACATGTAACCTTATGAAAACGATGGAGACCCTTAAACAGGAAGTGAAAAAACTACCTTGAAGAAATGGAAGAGAAGACAAACAAAAAGTTAGAAGAAATGAATAAATCCCTCAAAGATACCCAAGAAAACCTAGAAAAAGCAATCAAACAGGTAAAGGAAACAGTTCAAGACTTAAAGACCAAAACGGAGGTAATAAAGAAAACACAAACCGAGGGAAGGCTGGATATGGAAAATCTCGGTAAATGAACAGGAACTACAGAGACAAGTATAACCAACAGAACACAAGAGATAGAAGAAAGAATTTCAGGTGCTGAAGGGACTACAGAGCAAACAGATGCATTGATCAAAGAAAACAGCAAATCCGACAAATTCTTAACACAAAACATCCAGGAATTCTGGGACCATGAAAAGACCAAACCTAAGAATAATAGGGGTAGAAGAAGGAGAAGAATTACAGCACAAAGGCCCAGAAAATATATTCAACAAAATGATAGAAGAAAATTTTCCCAATCTAAAGAATGGTATTCATATGAAGGTACAAGAAGCTTACAGAACGCCAAATAGACTGGATCAAAAAAAAATCCCCTCGCCATATAATAATCAAAACACAAAACATACAGAATAAAGAAAGAATATTAAGACCTGCAAAGGAAAAAGGTCAAGTAACATATAAAGGTAAATCTATCAGAATTACATCTGACTTCTCTGTGGAAACCATGAAAGCCAGAAGGCCTTGGATAGATGTGCTGAAGACACTAAGAGACCATGCATGCAAGCCGAGACTACTATACCCAGCAAAGCTTTCTTTCACCATCGATGGAGAAAACAAGATATTCCAGGACAAAAATAGATTTAAACAATACGTTGCCATAAACCCAGCCTTACAGAAAGTACTAGAAGGTAAACCACAACACAAGGAGGACAACAATACCCACAATAGCACAGACAACCCTCCACAAGCACAACTCAAAGAAGGGAAATACAAAAACACTACCAGGAAGAAAATAACCGGAGTTAACAACCACTGGTCATTAATATCACTTAATATCAATGGACTCAATTCACCAATAAGAACGTACAGGTTATGATAATGGATACAAGAACAGGACCCAACATTCTGCTGTTTACAAGAAACACACCACAACCTCAAAGACAGATACGACCTCAGAGTAAAGGGTTGGGAAAAGGTTTTCAAATCAAATGGACCTAAGAAACAAGTGGCTGTGGCTATACTAATATCTAACAAAATTGAGTTCAAACTAAAATCAATCAGAAGTGATGGAGAAGGACACTTTATACTCATAACAGGAACAATTCATCAGGATGAAATTTCAATCCTGAATATCTATGCCCCTAAAATGAAAGCACCCACATATGTAAAAGAAACATTACTAGAACTCAAAGCACATATCACACCCCACACACTAATAGTAGGAGATTTCAACACTCCTCTCTCACCAAAGGACAGGTCAACCAGACAGAAACTTAACAGAGAAATAAGAGAACTAACAGATGTAATGAATCAAATGCACTTAACAGACATCAATAGAACATTCCACCAAAACACAAAAGAATAAACCTTCTTCTCATCACCTCATGGAACCTTCTCAAAAATTGATCACATACTCAATAACAAATCAAGCAAATTCAGATACAAAAAAAAATGTAGTAACCACCTGTGTCTTATTGGATCACCATAGAATAAAGTTAGAATTTACCAACAATTCCACCCCCACAAAGCCTACAAACTCATGGGAAATGAACAGTCAACTACTGAACCACCGCTGGGTCAAAGAAGATGTAAAGAAAGAAATTAAAGTATTCCTTGAATTCAATGAAAATAAAGACACAACATACTCAAACCTAAGGGACACTATGAAAGCAGTGCTAAGAGGAAAGTTGATAGCACTTAGTGACCAAATAAAGAAAACAGAGAAAGCTCACATTAGAGATTTAACAGCACACCTGAGCTCTAGAAAAAAAGGAGCAGACTCACCCAGGAGAAGTAGAAGACTGGAAATAATCAAACTGAGGGCTGAAATCAACAAAAGAGAGACACAGAAAATAATCCAAAGAATCAATGAAACAAAGAGCTGGTTCCTTGAGAAAATCAACAAGATCGACAAACCCCTATGCAAACTAATCAAAAGGCAGAGAAAGAACACGCAAATTAGCAAGATCAGAAATGAAAGGGGGGACATAAAAACAGACACTGAGGAAATTCCAAAAATTATTAGGTCTTACTACAAAAGTCTATATGCAACAAAATTGGAAAATGTAAAAAAAAATGGACATTTTTTAGATAAGTACCATATACCAAAATTAAATCAATACCAGGTGAACAATTTAAATAGACCTATAAGTTGTGAGGAAATAGAAGCTGTCATCAAAAACCTCCCAACGAAAAAAGCTCAGGACCAGATGGTTTTAATGCAGAATTCTACCAGAACTTCCAAGAAGAGCTAATACCTATACTTCTTAAAGTGTTTCACATAATAGAAACAGAAGAGTCACTGCCAAACTCTTTTTATTAAGCTACAATTAACCCTGATACCAAAACCACACAAAGACAAAACCAAGAAAGACAATTATAGACCAAACTCACTCATGAACATCGATGCAAAAATTCTCAATAAAATACTAGTAAACCAAATCCAAGAACACATCAAAAATAATCATCCATTATGAACAAGTAGGCTTCATCCCAGAGATGCAGGGCTGGTTCAACATATGAAAATCTATCAATGTAATCCATCACATAAATAAACTGAAAGAAAAAAACCATATGATCATTTCATTAGATGATGAAAAAGCATTTGACAAAATTCAACACCCCTTTATGATAATGGTCTTGGAGAGATTAGGGAAATAAGGATCATATCTAAATATAATAAAAGCAATATACAGCAAGCTGACGGCTAATATCATATTAAATGAAGAGAAACTCAAAGCAATTCCACTAAAATCAGGAACAAGACAAGTCTGTGCACTCTCTCCATATCTCTTCAACATAGGGCTTGAAGTTCTAGCAATAGCTATAAGACAACTTTAGGAGATCAAGGGGATTCAAATTGGAAACAAAGAAGTTAAACTTTCATTATTTGCAGATGGTATGATATTGTACATCAGTGACCCCAAAAACTCTACCAGAGAATGCCTACAGCTGAAAAATACCTTCAGTGATGTGGCAGGATACAAGAACACCTCAAAAAAATAGTAGCCCTTCTATACATAAAGGATAAAGAAGCAGAGAGGGAAATCAGAGAAACATCACCTTTCACGATAGCTACAAATAGCATAAAGCATCTTGGGGTAACACTAACCAAGGAAGTAAAAGATCTATTTGGCAAGAACTTTAAGGCTTTGAAGAAAGAAACTGAAGAGGATGCCAGAAAATGGAAGAATCTCCCATGCTCTTGGTTTGGTAGGATCAACATAGTGAAAATGGCAATTCTACCAAAGGCAATCTATAGATTCAATGCAATCCCCATCAAAATCCCAACAAAATTCTTCACAGATCTCAAGAGAAGAATAATCAACTTTATATGGAAAAACAAAAACCCAGGATAGCCAAAACAATTATATTCAATAAAGGAACTTCCAGAGGCATTACCATCCCTGACTTCAAACTCTTTTACAGAGCAACAGTGATGAAAACAACTTGCTATTGGCATAAAAATAGAGACATTGACCAATGGAATCAAATTGAAGTCCTGGATATTAACCCACAAATGTATGAACACCTGATTTTTGATAAAGGAGCTAAAATTATACAATAGAAGAAAGAAAGCATCTTTAACAAATGGTGCTGGCATAACTGGATGTCAACCTGTGGAGGCATGCACAAAACTCAAGTCCAAATGGATTAAACACCTCAATATAAATCTGACCACACTGAACCTGATAGAAGAGAAATGGGAAGTAGTCTGCAACACATGGGCACAGGAGACCCCTTCCTACGTATAACCCCAGTAGCACAGAGAATAAGAGCAACAATGAATAAATGGGACCTCCTGAAACTGAGAAGCTTCTGTAAAGCAAAGGACACTGTCATTAAGACAAAAAGACAACCTACTGAATGGGAGAAGATCTTTAACAATCCTGCATCAGACAAAGGCATGATCTCCAAAATATATAAAGAACTCAAGAAACCTGAGATTAAAATTCTGAATAACCCAATTAAAAAATGGGGTACTGAACTGAACAGAAAATTCTCAACAGAAGAATTTCAAATGGCCAAAAGATGTTTAAGGTCATGCAAATCAAAACAACTTTGAGATACCATCTTACGCCTGTCAGAATGGCTAAAATCAAAAACACCAATGATAACCCATTCTGGAGAGGATGTGGAGTAAGGGGAACAATCATCCATTGCTGGTAGGAATGCAAACTTGTGCAACCACTTTGGAAATCAGTATGGCAGTTTCTCAGGAAACTGGGAGTCAACCTACCCCGGGATCCAGCAACTCTACTCTTGGGAATATAACCAAGAGATGCCCATTCATACTACAAAAGCATTTGTGCAACTATGTTCATAGCAGCATTATTTGTAATAGCCAGAACCTGGATACAACCTAGGTGCCCCTCAATGAAAGAATGGATAAAGAAAGTGTGGCACATATACACTTTAGAGTTCTACTCAGCGGTAAAAAACAATGACATCTTGAATTTTGCATGCAAATGGATGGAAATAGAAAACACTATACTGAGTGAGGTAACTCAGACCCAAAAAGATGAATATGGGATATACTCACTCATTAGTGGATTCTAGTCATAAACTAAGGACATTGAGCTTATAGTTCATGATCCTAGAAAAGCTAAGTAATAAGGTGAACCCAAAGAAACACATATATAGATCCTCCTGGAAATTGGAAGCAGACAAAAGTTGGGAGCATGGGGGTGGGGGTGGGATGGGGGAAGGGGAGAGAGTAGGGAGAAGGGGAGAATTGGGGAAAGCTTGGGGGAGTGGGATGGTTGAGATGGAAGAAGAGCGAATATGGCAGCAGGGAAGAAGATATCTTATTAATGGAGCCATTTTAAATTTGGCAAGAGTCTTGGCTCTAGAGGGGTTCCCAGGTGTCCAAGGGGATGCCCCCAGCTAGGTCCTTGGGCAGTAGAGGAGAGGGTGCCTGAACTGGCCTTGTCCCATAGCCATACTGATGAATATCTTGAATATCACCATAGAACCTTCGTCTGGCAATGGATGGAGATAGAGACAGAGACCCACATCAGAGCACTGGACTTAGCTCCCAAGGTCCAGTTGAAGAGCAGAAAGAGGGGAGAAGATGAGCAAGAAAGTCAGGAACGCGAGGGGTTCATCTACCTACTGAGACAGTGTGACTGATCTAATGGGAGCTCACGAAGGCCAGCTGGACTGGGAATGAACGAGCATGTGATCAAACCGGACTCTCTGAATGTGGCTGACAATGAGGGCTGACTGAGAAGCCAATGATAATGGCGCTGGGATTTCATTCTACTGCATGTACTGGCTTTTTGGGATCCCTGTCTGTTTGGATGCACACCTTCCTAGGCCTAGAAGGAGGGGGAGGGCCTTGGGCTTCCCACAGGGCAAGATACTGTGCCCTCTGTTAGGACTGGAGGGAGAGGGGGGAGGGTGAGTGGTAGAGTTGGAGGGAAATGGGAGGAGGGGAGGAGGTGGAAATTTTGAATGGTATTATTTATAAAGCAAAAATAATAAAAAAGAGAAAAAAGAATCACACTTTTGTAAATAACAGGTTAAAAATCACAGTGACCCTAACTTTCTTTTATAATTTTAATTGAAGGTGCAGTAAGTGGCACTCATATGTCATTGACAACTAACAGATGTCTAATTGATCTTAAGACCCAATGAATAAATGAAAAAATCATGTTTGGTACTCGAAATCTTACCAGCTTCCTGGGGCTAGTGAGCTCATGTACTTTAGAAAAAAAATATACTACTACTATTTTGCTCTATCAGTATAATTCCTTTCTACATTCTTATACTTCTCCTTAAACACATAGATCTGTGTAGTTACTACATCTGATCAAAGAAGTATCTCTTTCCAGCAAATGGATACCATCCCTGAGAACCACAACTGGACATACAGACTATGTAGAGATCATGGGAAACCCAGCTCCAATGGACACATCTGTGTCACAACTCCTGCAAGGAGGGAATTTTGAATGATCTTACCCTTCTACAAAGAACTATTGACCCTATTTTTATTAAACAAACATTATATTCTCAAACCATAGAACCAATCCTTCTTAGTGGACATATAAAACTTCAAACTTCATAAAAACAAAAAGAAAAGAAAGAAAGAAAGGAAGGAAGGAAGGAAGGAAGGAAGGAAGGAAGGAAGGAAGGAAGGAAGGAAAAGAAAACTCCAGAAGGATTGACAGAACTAGATTACAACTGTTTGCAACCAATAAGAATTTTTAGGTATAGACAGACTAATCTCATTCATGGTTGCATCATCATTCAAAGAGAGAACTGTGGAAATGACATATCTACTTTGAGTTGTTCTAAAATATAGCAAGTATAAAATGACAAAGAAAATGAAGGAACAAATAACCCACTTGTTTATTATGATGGATTTTAACTCCACAATTTCTTTTTATCATTAACAATATATGTAGGTCTTTTATTAGAAGAACTATTTGGAAATTTTAGCATAACAACTTTTAAGGGATCATTTGCTATAATATTAGGAAAAATAAAGGAATATTATTGTGTGAATTGTAGGAATGGATAAGCTGGAATAAGACTGTGAATTCGGCCTTGAAACTGAGCGAGCGCAATTTCACAAAAATCATTATTTTGAAATAACTAATTTGTTGCTTAGTATAAGGAATATTGATCATAGCAAGTTTTTAAAGATATTTTTAGATTTTATATATTTTGTGTTAAGTATGTTAGTGTTTTAAAATAATGATGTGGGATTCTGCTTTGTATGCTGTGATTACCATTAATGAATAAAGAAACTGCTTTGGACCTATAGCAGGGCAGAACTTAGCTAGTCAGGAAAAACTAAACTGAATACTGAGAGGAAGAAGGCAGAGTCAGGGAAAAGCCATGTAGCCCTGCCAGAGACAGACTCTAGGAACTTTACCCAGTAAGTCACAGTCACGTGGCGATACACAGATTACTACAAATGGATTAAATTAAGATATAAGTGTCAGCCAATATGAAGCTAGAGCTAATGGGCCAAGCAGTAATTTAATTAATACAAAAAAATTTGAAATTACAGTTTTTATTTCTCTGTGTGTGTCTGTGTGGAGATACATGGTGTGGCCTCTGTGTGGTGGCTGGAAGAACTCATTGTAGCTTCTTCTTTCCTAATTCCACATGGAATCTGATTGAAAACACATCATTAGGCTTGGTGTCAAGGGCCTTTAGCCACTTTTATCATTCAATAATTTCATACATGTATATAATTTGCTCTGATCAATCCCACCATAAAATTTCGGTTCTTCCCATCCTGCCATATTTCCCTCCCAACTACATGTACTTTTTAATGTCCTCCTAAGACCATGTAATGGTGCCTGTATGTGCATGGCTTTAAGAATGTCTATTGGCGAACGGGGCACTTCTCAGGAGCCAAATCTCTTACAAAGCTGGGCTCTTCCCCAATAACCATCACTTGCTAAGAGCTCCTTAGCTAGGCTTGTAAATTCATGAACTGCTTCCTAATCTATGCTGAGCTTTTTCCTGGCTTGATCTTGTGTACGTGTTGTGCATGTGGGCACAGCTGCAATAAAATTCATGTGGGCAACATTTCTGTCATGTCCAGCAAATGGAATTTCCCAACAAACATCCACCACTCCTGACTTTTACAATTGTTCCTTCCCTTCTTCCCTGATGGTTCCTGAAACTTGGAATGGACAGATTCACGCTTTAGTTGACCCATTCTGCAGGCTTGGGGGCATCCAAGTCTCTTATTCTCTTCATATTGACCATTAGAGGTTCCGCTGTTAATTGCCATCTACTTCAAATGGTGGCTTTCTTGTGACTGTTGAGAGAAGAACTAATGTATGGATATGAAGAAATGTTAGAGGAAAGTTTTTCCATTAAACAGAATAATAGTACTAAATTCCCTTTAATGCTAAATAATCCAGAGTCCAGAGACTCAGCTGCCAACACTTTTGCTGGAGACTTATTCCTTGAGGATTTAATGCCCAGGGTCTGTGGGACATTTGAGCCTTTACAATCCCCGATTTCCAGCAGCGGAGTGGAGCAGAAGTAGGGAGCACTCCAAATTTTACATTTCCTCCTTAGAATGCTCAGGTCCTTGAGCCTAACATCCAGGCTCTAGGGTCTACAGTTTTGGGACCCTTGGCCCCGGACAGGGGCTATTGTCACAGGTGCAAGACCAAGAATGCCAAGACCTTTGGCCCTTCCAGACTCCTCAAACACTTCCAAGGAGGTAGATCCCACCCTTTTCCATCCCTGGCTCCTCTTCTTCAGCATCAGTGCTCTGCCTCCTCTGCCTTTCTGTTGTTCCTTGTTGCATCCTCTCCTTCTGCTCCCCATCATTTCTGCCTCAGCCTGTGTGGCCCAAGACCTCTTCCACTGACCCTTGCTGTCACTGGTGCTACAACACGGGCTGCTGCCTCTATGAACCCACTGTCTCGGATGCCATCTCCTCTTCAAGCTACCAGCTTAGCCCAGGGTGTCACAAAAAAAAACCCAAACTGTCAAGAACAGACCACAAGGGACGTTCTTCTAATGGACCTAACATTACAACAGCAGAGGGCAACCTGACCCAGAAAGAGAAGCAAGCTGCCAGCTCATACAGCAGCAATGGGGGTGCAGCAAATGTCTTTGCATCAGTGACATCACAACCCTTCATGCTAATGGAATGTTGTGAACTGCACCAGGGCAAGTGTTGGCCTCTGACCTGGGTTAAATGGCTGTAGAGCCTTCTGAGGTGTATATCCAGGGCCGCAATGCCAAAATGCAAACCCAGACACAAACCTCTTAAAGCTATTTGAAAACACCTTGGCAGGTAAAGCACCTTCTGAAAGTGGAGCTGGCATACATATGTTTGTGCATTACAGTCTGTTCAAGGCATCTGTGCACTGTTCCAAGTCACCAGGGTACGGGAACAGCATAAGGCTGACAGGCACAAGCAGACAGATGGCGGCCTGTGACAAAGTCTGGGCTTGAGAGTCTGAATCACATACAGAGAACATTCAAAGGAGATTTACAGTAGAGTTAATGAAAGCTCCAGATCGCACTAACAGTTCCAGCATTTAACAACACTTAAAATTATTGAACAGTGATAAATGGGGCTTAATATCCCAGGGCTGGAGGAAGAGGCAGGTCCCTGTGATCTGTCGCAGAAGGACAAGCATTACTTGGCATTTTAAACACAATTTTCTAAAAGTAATTGGTGTGGGATGGTAGCAGGAAAGGACAGACATTTTAACAGAAGACAATAAGTGGGGTAAAGTAGGTCTAAAAGTGACCCAAGGTGTAAAAGGTCATCTAAAGGACAATGGGAAATGCAGTAACCACTGTGTCTCCTCACTGCTCTGCTTTGCCCAGTTAGGTAACAGATTAATGCAAGCAGAGAGGTGCTGTAGAAATCAGGCAGGGATGATTTTGTTCTATGGCACTGGGCAAGGCTTTAGACCACACCAAAAATTCCCAGAAGGCAATGTGGAAATGAAGGCATAGTGCACATATAAAGATTCACACTGAAGCCAGATATGGTGGTACACACATTTAATTCCATCACCCAGGAGACAGAGGCAGGTGGATCTCTGTGAGATTGAGGCCAGCATGATCTACAGAGTGAGTTCCAGCACAGCTAGAGCTACATAGTGAGACCCTGTCTCAAAACAACAAACAAACACTCAGAAATAAAACAAGCAAACAAACATCCTCTTAAACATTCAAACTGAAATCCTTAAGATCACCCACTTTAACAGTGAGACTTTTGAGATTCAGATGGCTTTTGGGTTGGTCTGGCAGTAGGCTGCATTACCACAGAAGAAAGGCCTCAAAGCCATTGTGGGTGCCCTCTCAGGCTGTGGGAAGGAGTGTGACAGGGGAAGGTTTAGGGCAAGGTGTCAGGAGGTCCTTTGGATGCATTCACTAAGTCTCGGAGGTTCCTAAGTGGTCCCAGAGGACAGAGTCCTTAGTCTTCATTGCAAGCAAGGAGGTGGGAAGGCCTGCCTTGAGGCACACAGGCAGGGATGAAAAGGGAGCTAGTGTGGATAGGGTGACCTCCTGTGTACCTGGGGCCTGAAGAGGCCCCTGAAGAGCAAAGGGTCCCTCTGCCTCTCAGCTTCTTACCTCTGCCTTGGAGATTCCAGAAAGTTCAACAGAGAACACCAGTAATTGCAGGATTGGGGGTATGGGACCCAATTGACCACTTTTAGAGGCAAATGAATCTATTTAGTCATGGTGACATCAATATACCCAACCAGAGCTTTCAACCTTTCTGCTGGCATTTTCCTAAAGGGCTTCCTGATATGGAATCTATCTGCCAAAGCAAGCTTTATTATTGAACTCAGAGGTATTTTCTTTTGGAAGGCCAGGCATGAACTTTCACAAATGATGGGTTTTCAGACGATACTGGATGGTCGGTATGGGGCTTTTACCATGTGCCTTAAAATGACATCTGTGTCTATTTCAACAGGAACTAAACATGTCTGCATGTGCTTTCACTGGGAAGTTTGCATAGAAATAAATTCTCTCTGAAATATTTTGAGTACATCTTCACAGTTTATGGACAAACTAGTGTTTTAAACAGATGAATACAAAGAAAGTTCTGTCAGGCACTTCTTTCTATCAGCAACTTTGTACTCTCAGTGTAGTATATGAATGTCAGGGCAAGGACTAACCCCAAGGTCAAGGCCAAAGAGATCATCAAATAACTGTGTGCCAGCTTGTAGCAAAGACCGTGAGTGCCTTGCTGTTTACAGTGCTGTGTTTTCAAATGTTGGCTTTTTATGTGTGCACTTATAAAGACTCCTCTTGTGCTAGTAAGTTATCGTGGAGTCAATCAAAGAAAACAGTGATCCTGGATGGTTACATTTTGGAATTGTAGGAGTGTGCATGTTTATCTGTTTTCCAGACTTGTGTCCTTATACTAGCTAGCAAGCTTGCAATGCTACCTCTGAGCACAGGTGAAAATGGTTTCCAAAATTCTCATGGATTACTGTTTGCAGGAAACTCTCTCTGGAGGGCTGGAGAGATGGAGAGATGGCTCAGTGGTTAAGAACACTGACTGCTCTTCCAAAGGTCCTGAGTTCAATTCCCAGCAACCACATGGTGGCTCACAGCCATCTATAATGAGACCTGGTGCCCTCTTCTGGCCTGCAGGCACACATGGAAGGAATGCTGTACACATAATAAATAAATAAATCTTCTAAAAAAAGAAATTAAATCCAATAAAGAATAATTTAAAAAAATTCTCTCTGGAAAGAGTCATAATAGTAAGAACAAATGTACACCAGTGGCATTGCACATGGCTTTATCATAATATGTTTATATATAGCCTCTTGTTATTTGTGTGTATGAGCTATATAAGTGTGTGATGTATATAAGACACATATGACCATATATTCATCATGCATTATTACATGTATTGATTTTACAAAACCTGTAATTTGCCTCTACATTCCTAGGCCCGGCAGCCAAGGGAAAACTCATAGAGCAGAGAAACCATTGACTAACAAGAAGAAACATGTTACAAGGCATGGTGTGTCCACTGTGGTAAATGTTATTTCTTTGAGTACTGCAAAAGTAATTCAATGCTACTTTGACATCAGATTTTACTTGCAATAAAGAGATTCTCTGGCCTGTTCCTGTGCTGAGGAGATCGATTCAGAGGGGTGAGTGTGTGCCCATCATGCCGGATGGTCCCCAGAAGGGAGTGCAGGGCACCTCCAGCTCCTGCTGCAGAGGCTTCTTTGTTCCACAAGACCCTGCCTCCCCCAAACCTGCCCTATTGTCTGTGAGGTCATTGGCCCAGGAACAGATCCTGCTCCATCACTGAGGAAATCCAGCCAGAGGGCACTCCTTTCCATCTTCGGGGTCCATAGATGCACCAGCACAACCAGCTCCAGTGTGGAGGAGGCCTAAGAGCAGGCAGACCAAGAAAATTCTCCAAGTACACAGTCAGTCACAGCAAAGATTGAATCAAGAAGCCAAGACTCTCCATTTAAAGACTGCATTTGAAGGAAGAGCTGGGCAGGCGCCAATGCAAGAATTCCTCCAACAACATGAAAAACATCATGACAACACCAGAATCCAATGATCATACAACAAGAAGACTTGAACAGCCTATTCCAGAAGAAGTAGAAGAAATCGACTTTAAACGTAACAGTATGAAAATAATAGAGGCCCTTAAACAGGATGTGAAAAATTCCTTTGAAGAAAAGGAGAAGACAAACATAAAGGAAGAAGAAATGAATAAAGCTCTCAAAGATACCCAATGAAACCAAGAAAAAGCAATCAAAAAGGTAATGGAAACAGTTCAAGAATTGAAAAGTGAAATGGACTTAATGAAGAAAACACAAACTGAGGGAAGGCTGAATATGGAAAATCTGGGTAAACGAACAGGAACTACAGAGACAAGTATAACCAACAGAATACGAGAGATAGTAGAAAGAATCTCAAACGCTGAAGATACTATAGAGGAAATAAACACATTGATTAAGGAAAACAACAAATCCAACAAATTCTTAACACAAAACATCCAGGAAATCTGAGACACCATGAAACACCAAACCTAAGAATAATACAGATAGAAGAAGGAGAAGAATTACAGCTCAAAGGCCCAGAAAATATATTCAACAAAATTACAGAAAACTTTCCCAACCTGAAGAAGGATATTCCTATGGAGGTACAAGAAGCATACAGAACACCAAATAGACTTGATCAAAAAGAAATCCTCACCATAATCAAAATACAAAATATACAGAATAAAGAAAGCATATAAAGAGCTACAAAGGAAAAAGGACAAGTAATATATAAAGGGAAACCTATCAAAATTACACCTGATTTCTCTGTGGAAACCATGAAAGCCAGAAGGTTTTGAATAGATGTGCTGTAGACACTAAGAGACTATGGATGGAAGCCCAGACTACTATAACCAGCAAAGCTTGCATTCACCATCGATGGAGAAAACAAGACATTCCAGGACAAAGACAGAGTTAAAAATATGTAGCTCAACTTTTAGGAAATGGAAAAAAATACGTAGAAACAAACCCAGCCTTACAGAAATTACTAGAAGGAAAACCACAAACCAAGGAAGCCAACAACACCCATAATAACAGATGCATCTGACAATCCTCCACCAGCACAACTCAAAGAAGGGAAATACACAAACGTTACCACCAAAAAAAATAACCGGAGTTAACAACCACTGGTCATATATGACTTACAATCAATGGACTCAATACACCTATAAAAAGGCACAGGTTAAGAGAATGGATATGAAAACAGGATCCAACATTCTGCTCTTTACAAGAAACACACCTCAACCTCAAAGACAGACACTTCCTCAGAGTTAAGGGTTGGGAAAAGGTTTTCCAATCAAATGGACCAAAAAACAAGCCGGTGTGGCTATACTAATAACTAACAAAATGGATTTCAAACTAAAATCAACCAGAAGATATGGAGAAGGACACTTTATACTCATAACAGGAACAATTCATAAGGAGGAAGTCTGAATCCTGAATATCTACATCCCTAATATAAAAGCACCCACATATGTAAAAGAAACATAACTAGATCTCAAAGCATGCATCAAACACCACACTCTAGTATTGCGAGAGTTCAACACTCCTCTCTCACCAATGGACAGGTCAACAAGACAGAAACTTAACAGAGAAATAAGAGAACTAACAGATGTAATGAATCAAATGGACTTAACAGATATCTATAGAACATTCCACCCAAATAGAAAAGAAAATACCTTCTTCTCAGTATCTCATGGAACCTTCTCGAAAATTGATCACATACTTGGTAACAAAGCAAACATCCACAGATACAAAAAATAGTACTGTCCACTTGTGTACTATCAGATCACCATGGAATAAAGTTAAAATTTAAAAACAATTGTACCCCCAGAAAGCCTACAAACTCATGGAAACTGAACAGGCAACTACTGAACCACCCCTGGGGCAAGGAAGAAATAAAGAAAGAAATTAAAGTCTTCCTTGAATTCAACAAAAATAAAAACACAACATACCCAAACCTATGGGACACTATGAAAGCAGTGCTAAGAGGAAAGTTCATAGCACTAAGTGCCCACATAAAGAAAACGGAGAAAGCTCACAGTAGAGACTTACCAGCACACGTGAAAGCTCTAGAAAAAAGAAGCAGACTCACTCACGAGGATTAGAAGACTGGAAATAATCAAACTGAGGGCTGAATACAAGAAATATAAACACAGGAAACAATCCAAAGAATTGATGAAACAAGTCCGGGCTGAGGCCTTGGAGGAAGGGTGAGCCCAGTGCTAGAGGGCGCCCCTTGTCCCACGGAGCAGAGCGGAGCAGAGAGGGCAACTTTCACTAAGCCTCCCCTTGGATCTGGGAGTCCCTGGGCCAGCAAGGAATCCTACCCAGCACTGGCAGATTCATCCAGACCCCGCAAGGAGTCCTACCCAGTGTTGGCAGATTCATCCGGATCCCGATACATCCAGACACCAAAAGGGGCCCTGATCCAACACTGGCATATCCATTTGGACACCACAAGGGGCCCTGATCAAGTACCAGCAGATACATCCTGTTGCGGCCCCTAGGGGCCCTGCTCCAGTGCTGGAAGAGACATCAGGACCTACTGCGAGGTCCTGGGGAAGCAAGGGCCTCTGATCCAGTGCAGGCTGATAGGCCCGGACTGAGAGACCAAGCCACCAAGACACTTCCTAACACATTTGAAGGAAGAGATGGGCAGGCGCCAATCAAAGAATTCATCCACCAACCTGAAAAGCAATATGATAACACCATAATCCAGCAATTATGGAACAGGAAAACCCGAGCAACCTATCCCAGAAGAAGTAGAAGAAATTGACTTTAAATGTAACTTTATGAAAGTTATAGAGACCTTTAAAGAAGAGGTGAAAAATTCTTTATAGAAAGGGTTGAGAAAACTAACAAAATGTTAGAAGAAATGAATAAATTCCTCAAAGATACCCTAGAAAACCAAGAAAAAGCAATCAAACAGGTAACTGAAACAGTTCAAAACTTGAAAACTGAAATGGAGGCAATGAAGAAAACACAAACTGAGAGATGGCGGGATATGGAAAATCTGGATAATGAATGGGAACCACACAGACAAGTATACACAACAGAATACAAGAGATAGAAGAAAGAATCTCAGACGCTGAAGATACTATAGAGAAAATAAACTCAGTGATCGAAGAAAACAACAAATCCAACAAATTCGCAACACAAAACATCCAGGAAATCTGGGACAACATGAAAAGACCAAACCTAAGAATAATTGGGATAGAAGAAGGAGAAGAATTCCACTCCAAAGGCCCAGAAAATATATTCAACAAAATTATTGAAGAAAACTTTACGAACCTAAAGAAGGCTATTCCTATGAAGGTTCAAGAAACATACAGAACACCAAATAGGCTGGATATAAAAAAAATCATCCCCTCGCCATATAATAATCAAAACACAAAACATACAGAATAAAGAAAGAATATTAAGACCTGCAAAGGAAAAAGGTCAAGTAACATATAAGGGTAAACCTATCAAAATTACACCTGATTTCTCTATGGAAGCCACGAAAGCCAGAAGGTCTTGGATAGATGTGCTACAGAAACGAAGAGACCATGGAGGCAAGCCCAGACTACTAAACCCAGGAAAGCTTTCTTTCACCATCGATGGGGAAAACAAGATATTCCAGGATAAAAACAAATTTAAGCAATATATAGCCAAAAACTCAGCCTTACAGAAAGTACTAGAAGGTAAACCACAAACCAAGGAAGCCAACAACACCCACAGTAGCACAGACATCTAACAAGCCTACACCACCTCAATTCAAAAAGGGAGACACACAAACCCTACTACCAAAAAGAATTTAACTGGTATAAACAACCACTGGTCATTAATAACACTTAATATCAACGGACTCAACTCACCTCCAAAAAGACACAGGTTGAGAATGGATACAAAAACAGGATCCGACATTCTGCTGTTTACAAGAAACACACCTCAACCACAAAGACAGATATTATCTCCGAGTAAAGTGTTGGGAAAATGTTTTTCAATCAAACGGCCCTAAGAAACAAGCAGGTGTGGCTATACTAATATCTAACAAAATCGACTTCAAACTAAAATCAATCAGAAGAGATGGAGATGGACACTTCATACTCATAACAGGAAAGATTCATTAAGATGAAGTCTCAATCCTGAATATCTATGCCCCTAATATAAAAGCACCCACATATGTAAAAAAAATTACTATAATTCAAAGCACACATCAAACCCCACACACTAATAGTAGGAGATTTCAATACTCCTCTCTCACCAATGGACAGGTCAACGAGACAGAAACTTAACAGAGAAATAAGAGAACTAACAGATGTAATGAATCAAATGGACTTAATAGATATCTCTAGAACATTCCACCCAAACAGGAAAGAATATACCTTCTTCTCAGCATCTCATGGAACCTTCTTGAAAATTGATCACATACTTGGTAACAAAGAAAACATCCACAGATACAAAAATGTTGAAGTAACCACCTGTGTCTTCTTGGATCACCATGGAGTAAAGTTAGAATGTAACAACAATTCCAACCCCCAAAAACATACAAATTCATGGAAACTGAACAGTCAACTACTGAACCACTCCTAGGTCAAGGAAGAAATAAGGAAAGAAATTAAAGTCTCCCGTGAATTTAACGAAAATAAAGAAACAACATAAACTAACGTATGAGACACTATAAAAGCAGTGCTAAGAGGAAAGTTCATAGCACTTAGTGCCCACACAAAGAAAACGGAGAAAGCACACATTAGTGACTTAACAGCACAACTGAAAGCTCTAGAAAAAAAGAAGCAGACTCACCCAGGAGTAGTAGAAGACTGAAAATAACCAAACTGAGGGCTGAAATCAACAAAATAGAGACACAGAAAACAATCCAAAGAATCAATGAAACGAAGAGCTGGTTCCTTGAGAAAATCAACAAGATCGACAAACCCTTTTCCAAACTAATCAAAGGGCAGAGAGAGAAAACTCAAATTAACAAGATCAGAAATGAAAAGGGGGACATAACAACAGACACTGAGGAAATTCAAAGAATCATTAGGTCTTACTATGAAAGCTTGTATGCCACAAAATTGGAAAATGTCCAAGAAATGGACAGTTTTTTAGATAAGTACCATATACCAAAATTAAATCAAGACCAGGTGAACAATTTAAATAGACCTATAAGTCATGAGGAAATAGAAGCTGTCATCAAAAACTTACCAACCAAAAAAAGCCCAGGACCAGATAGTTTTAATGCAGAATTCTACCAGAACTTCCAAGAAGAGATTATACCTATACTCCTTAATGTGTTGCACATAATAGAAACAGAAGGGTCAATGCCAAACTCATTTTATGAAGCTACAATTACCCTGATACCAAAACCACACAAAGATGCAACAAAGAAAGAGAATTATAGACCAATCTCTCTTATGAACATTGATGTAAAAATTCTCAATAAAATACTGGCAAACCGAATCCAAGAAGACATTAAAAAAAACATCCATCATGATTAAGTAGGCTTCATCCCAGAGATGCAGGGCTGGTTCAACATATGAAAATCTATCAATGTAATCCATCATATAAATAAACTGAAAGAAAAAAACCATATGATCATTTCATTAGATGCTGAAAAAGCATTTGACAAAATTCAACACCCCTTTATGATAAAGGTCTTGGAGAAATTAGGGATAAAAGGAACATATCTAAGTAAATAAAAGCAATATATAGCAAGCCGACAGCTAACATCTAATTAAAAGGAGGGAAGCTTCAAGCGATTCCACTAAAATCAGGAACAAGACAAGTCTGTGCACTCTCTCCATATCTCTTCAACATAGTGCTTGAAGTATTAGCAATAGCTATAAGACAGAATAAGGAGATCATGGGGATTCGAATTGGAAAGGAAGAAGCCAAACTTTCATTATTTGCAGATGATATGATAGTGTATATAAGTTACCCCAAAAACTCTACCAAAAAACTTCTACAGCTGATAAATACCTTCACTTATGGGGCAGGATACAAAATCAACTCAAAAAAACCAGTAGCCTTCCTATACGCAAAGGATAAAGAAACCGAGAGGGAAATCAGAGAAACATCACCTTTCACAATAGCCACAAATAGCATAAAGTATCTTGGGGTAATACTAACCTAGGAAGTAAAAGATCTATTGACAAGATATTGAAGACCTTGAAGAAAGAAATCGAAGAGGATACCAGAAAATGGAAGCATCTCCCACGCTCCTGGATTGGTAGGATCAATATAGTAAAAATGGCAATTCTACCAAAGGCAATCTATAGATTCAATGCAATCCCCATCAAAATCCCAACAAAGTTCTTCATAGACGTTGAGAGAACAATAACTAACTTTATATGGAAAAACAAAAGCCCAGGATAGCCAAAAAATTCCTATACAATAAAGTAATTGCCAGAGGCATTACCATCCCTGACTTCAAACTCTATTACAGAGCTACAGTAATGAAAACAGCTTGGTATTGGCATAAAAAGAGATGTTGACCAATGAAATCGAATCGAAGACCCAGATATTAATCCACAAACCTATGAACCCCTCATATTTCACAAAGAGGCTAAAATTATACAATGGAAGAATGAAAGCATCTTCTACAGCTGATAAATACCTTCACTGATGGGGCAGGATACAAAATCAACTCAAAAAAAACAGTAGCCTTCCTATACGCATCCTAACAAATGGTGCTGGCATAACTGGATGTCAACCTGTAGGAGAATGATTTTAGACCCATATCTTACACCATGCACAAAACTCAAGTACAAATGGATTAAAGACCTCAACATAAATCCGACCTCACTGAACCTGATAGAAGAGAAAGTGGGAAGTAGCCTGCAATACATGGGCACCGGAGACCACTTCTTGTGTAAAACCCCAAGGGCACAGACAATAAGAGCAACAATGAACAAATGGGACCTCCTGAAAATGAGAAGCTTCTGTAAAGCAAAAGACACAGTCATTAAGACAAAAAGGTATCCTACTGAATGGGAGAAGATCTTCACTAACCCCACATCAGACAAAGGTCTGATCTCCAAATATACAAAGAACTCAAGAAACTAGACGTTCAAATTCTAAATACCCCAATTAAAAATTGGGGTAAGGATCTGAATAGAGAATTCTCAACAGAGGATGTTCGAATGGCCAAAAGATAGTTAAGGTCATGTTCAACTTCCTTAGCCATCAGGGAAATGCAAATCAAACAACTTTGAGGTACCATCTTACACCTGTCAGAATGGCTAAAATCAAAAACACCAATGATAGCCTATGCTGGAGAGGATGTGGAGTAAGGGGAACTCTCATCCATTGCTGGTGGGAATGCAAACTTGTGCAACCTCTTTGGAAATCAGTGTGGTGGTTTCTCAGGAAACTGGGAATCAACCTACCTCAGGATCCAGCAATACCACTCTTGGGAATATACCCAAGAGAAGTCCAATCATACTACAAAAGCATTTGTGCAACTATGTTCATAGCAGCATAGTTTGTAATAGCCTGAACCTGGAAACAACCTAGGTGCCCCTCAATGGAAGAATGGATAAAGAAAGTGTGGATTATATTCTCATTAGAATACTACTCAGCGGTAAAAAACACTGACATCTTGAATTTTGCATGCAAATGGATGGAAATAGAAAATGCAATACTGAGTGAGGTAACCCAAACCCAGAAAGATGGTTATGGTATGTACTCACTCATTATTGGACCCTAGCCATAAAACAAAGGACACTAAGCATTTTGCTCACAAGCCCAGAGAAGCCGAATAGCCATGTGAACCCATAGAAAGCATAAAGAGATCCTCCTGGAAGTTGGAAGCAAACAATATCATCAGGCAAAAGTTGGAAGCACAGGGGCGGGGATAGAGGTGGGGAGTAGAAGGGTAGGGGAATGGGAGAGGGGGAAGGAGAAGGGAGAAGGACTGGGGACAGCTTGGGGGAGTGGGAGGGTGGAGATGGAGGAAATGTGGATATTGGAGAAGGGAATAAGATATCTACATCAAGGGAGTCATTTTAGTACTGGCAAGATACTTGTCCTTGGAGGGGATCCCAGGTGTCCACTGGGTTGTCCCTAGCTAGGTATTTGGGTAGCAGAGGAGAGGGTGCTGGAACTAGCCTTGTCCCATAGTCACATTGATGAATATCTTGATCACCACCATAGAAATTTCGTCCAATGGATGGAGGTAGAGACAGAGACCCATATTCACATCAGAGCAATGGACTGAGCTCCCAAGGTCCAGTCGAAGGGCAGAAGGTGGGAGAAGAGGAGCAAGGACTTAGGACCGTGAGGGGCTTGTCCACCTACTGAGACAGTGTGCCTGAACTAATGGGAGCACACCAAATCCAGCTGGACTGGGACTGAACGAGCATATGATCAAACCAGACTCTCTGAATGTGGCGGCCAATGGCGGCAGACCAAGAAGCCATCAACAATGACACTAGGACCTATCTCTTCTGCATGTATTATCTTTTTGGGAGCTTAGTCTTTTTGGATGCACACCTTCCTAGCCTGAGATGGAGGGGGGGTGGGCCTTGGACTTCCAACAGGGCAAGGCTCCCTGCCTTCTTTCAAGAAGTAGGGGGAGGGAGGAGGGGTGGGGAGTAGCGAGAGGGGACTAGGAGAAGGGGAAGAAATGTAAAAACTTTATTTTTTTCTGAATGGAAAAAATAAAAGAATACTTCTCTCCGGAAAAAAAAAAGAATCAATGAAACAAAGAGCTGGATCTTTGAGAAAACCAACAAGATTGATAAACCCCTCTCCAAACTAATCAAACAGCAGAGAGAGAACACGCCAAATAACAAGGTCAGAAATAAAAAGGGGGACATAACCACAGACACAGGGGAAATTCAGAGAATCATTAGGTCTTACTACAAAAGCCTGTATGCCACAAAATTGTAAAATGTAAAAGAAATTGACATATTTTTAGATAAGTACCATATACCAAAATTAAATCAAAACCAGGTGAACAATTAAAATAGACCTATAAGTCGCGAGGAAATAGAAGCTGTCATCAAAAACCTCCCAACCAAAAAAAGCCCAGGACCAGATGGTTTTAATGCAAAATTCTACCAGAACTTCCAAGAAGAGCTTATACCTATACTCCTTCATGTGTTTCACATAATTGAAACAGAAGAGTCATTGCCAAAATCCTTTTATGAAGTTACAATTACCCTGACAACAAAACCACACAAAGACTCAACCAAGAAAGAGAATTAAAGACCAATCTCACTCATGAACATTGATGCAAAAATTCCCAATAAAATACTGGCAAACCGAATCAAGGAACACATCAAAAAATTATCCATCATGATCAAGTAGGCTTCATCCCAGAGATGCAGGGCTGGTTCAACATACGAAAATCTATCAATGTAATCCATCGTATAAATAAACTGAAAGAGAAAAACCAAATGATCATTTCATTAGATGCTGAAAAAGCATTAGACAAAATTCAGCACCCCTTTATGATAAAGGTCTTGGAGAGATTAGGGATAAAAGGTTCATACTTAAATATAATAAAAGCAATATACAGCAAGCTGACAGCTAACATCAAATTAAAAGGAGATAAAATTGAAGCCTTTCCATTAAAATCAGGAACAAGACAAGGCTGTATACTCTCTCAATACCTTAATGTATTTGCTTTTGGGGACCCTAGTTTACTTGGATGCACACCTTCCTAGGCTGGGATGAAGGGATGAGGGCCTTGGACTTCCCACAGGGCAGGGTACCCTGCCCTCTCTTAAGGATGGAGGGGAGGGAGGAGGGTTAGTGGGGGAGCGGGAGGGGAATGGGAGAAGGGGAGGAAGTGTCAATATTTGAATGGAAAAATAAAAAATAAAAAGAATGTATTATAAGGAGAAAAAGGAGATTCTGTGAAATCTAGTGCAGACCCGTAATGTTGCCATCAACTCTTCCAGGCAGAAACAAATTTGGTTAACTCACGCTATCTTATAAAGAAGGACAGTGTATTCTTAGGCATGTATAGAAGTCATTGAACCAAAGGTTAGTCATGTTGGCACACTTTTTAGGAAGACATGCTTTAGCGAATCCATATCACATACTTAAGAAACAATAATGTGCATTTCCACAGCACTATTAGGACCATACAATTACTTATAACAGTTGGGGCCTCATGAGCAAGTAAGGGGGCATGCATCCAGAATACACAAGACTCTGGGTGACAATGAGGACTAAGTACTGTCCTGAGTAAAATATCACACAAGGCTAAAATAACCAAACTAAAATGTTTTCTTTTGTACTTTTCTGCACTAGAAACAAAGCAAATATAGTAGTATTCATTTGTTCCATGTAGACAGCTCCAAGAATGACAGTGTCATATTTAGGATATCATTGCAAGTTTAAACACACCCGTGATAGTGTGTTCTATTTTTCATTGCTTCTGGTTGGTTCCTGTTCGTTTTTCTTAAAATGTATACATAGTTCTGGCTTCTCAACTGAAAATTTTACTTACATCAGTTCAGTTAGTTTGTTCTGAAGTTCAAGAGTCTACTGTGTTTTCTTTTACCACCAGTAAATGTTCTCTATGACCATCCTATATCTCAAAGCCTGTCATAGTGAAATTGTGCACAGGACTGAAGGTCCTCCTTCAGGTTATGGTATAACACTTCTTATAAAATTCCAAATATCGGCATCATTTACACACTTTTCAAAGCTTTCAAAATGAAGTTCTGCTGAGGAGGTCCTGAATTACTCTCTTCGTGTTCAAGGGGAAGGGAAGCCAGAGGTGTTAGGGAGGACAACATGCAGTCCCACTTACGCTGCCTTCCTGTTGGAAATTTCCCATTGAATCTCTCTCAATAAAGTCCTAAAATTTTTTGCAAAGAATTCTTGCTAGTGGTTCAATTGATTCCCAGCAGTTAATGCTATTTAGCACTCTATCACTTGTAATTTTGGGCTTTCTTTGGCATAGTATGTAGACCAAACCTTGGGCGGTATTAACTTTTTTCTTTTTTTTAATTGATTTTTATTGAACTCTACATTTTTCTCTGCTCCCCTCCATGCCTCTTCCCTCCCCCTTCAAGCCTCCCCCTAGGTCCCCATGCTCATATTTCACTCAGGAGATCTTGTCTTTTTTCTAATTCCCATGTAGATTAGATTTATGTAAGTCTCTCTTAGTGTCCGCATTGTTGTCTAAGTTCTCTGGGATTGTGATTTGTAAGCTGGCTTTCTTTGCTTTATGTGTAAAAAACACTTATGAGTGAGTATATGTGATAATTGTCTTTCTGTGTCTGGGTAAAGTCATTCAAAATAATATTTTCTAGCTCCATCCATTTTCCTGTAAAATTCAAGATGCCATTATTTTTTTCTGCTGTGTAGTACTCCTTTGTGTAAATGTACCACATTTTCCTTATCCATTCTTCAGTCAAGGGGCTTGTGGTTGTTTCCAGGTTCTGGCTATGACAAACAATGCTGCTAGGAACATAATTGAGCACATGTCCTTGTAGAACGGTTGAGCATCCTTTGGATATATACCAAAAGTGGTATTACTGAATCTTGAGGAAGGTTGTTCACTAATTTTCTAAGAAATCACCACACTGACATCCAAAGGGGTTGTACCATCTTGCATTCCCACCAGCAATGCAGAAGTGTTCCCTTTTCCCCACAGCCTCTCCAGCATAAGTTGTCATCAGTGTTTTTATCTTGGCCATTGTTACAGGTATAAGATGGAATCTCAGAGTTGTTTTGATTTGCATTTCTCTGATGGCTAAGGATGTTGAACATTTCCTTAAGTGTCTTTCAGCCATTTTTGATTTCTCTGTTGAGAGCTCTCTGTTTAGGTCTGTACTCCATTTTTTATTGGATTATTTATTCTTTTGATGACCAATTTCTTGAGCTCTTTGTATATTTTGGAGATCAGACCTCTGTCTGATATGGGGTTAGTGAAGAACTTTTCCCATCCTGTAGGCTGTCATTTTGTCTTGTTGACAATGTCCTTTGCTTTACAGAAGCTTTTCAGTTTCAGGAGATCCTATTTATTGTTTCTCTCAGTGTCTGTGCTGCTGGGGTTATATTTAGGAAGCGGTCTCCTGTGCCAATGCATTCAAGTGTACTTCCCACTTTCTCTTCTCTGAAGTTCAGTGTGGCTGGCTTTATGTTGAGGTCTTTGATCCATTTGGACTTGAGTTTTGTGCATGGTGATAGTTATGGGTCTATTTTCATTCTTCTATGTGTTGATACCCAGTTATGCCAGCACCATTTGTTAAATATGCTTTCTTTTTTCCATTTGATATGTTTTGCTTCTTTGTCAAAAATCAGGTGTTTGAAGGAGTGTGGATTAATATCCGGGTCTTCTATTCGGTTCCATTGTTCCTCCTGTCAGTTTTTATGCCAATATCAGGCTGTTTTCAGTACTGTAGCTCTGTGGCAGAGTTTGAAGTCAGGGATTGTGATGCCTCCAGAAGTTCTCTTATTGCACAGGATTGTTTTGGCTATCCTGGGTTTTTTGCTTTTCCATATGAAGTTGAGTACCGTTCTTTCGAGGTCTGTGAAGAATTTTGCTTGGATTTTGATGGGCATTGCATTGAATCTGTAGATTGCTTTTGGTAAGATTGCCATTTTTACTATGTTAATTCTGCCTATCCAAATGGGAGATCTTTCCACTTTCTGGTGTCTTTTTCAATTTCTTTCTTCAAGGATTTAAAGTTCTTGTCACACAAGTCTTCCACTTGTTTGGTTAGAGTTACTCCAAGATATTTTATACTATATGTGGCTATTTTGAAGGGTGTTGTTTCTCTGATTTCATTCCCAGCCCTTTTATCACCTGTGTACAGGAAGGCTACTAATTTTTTTTTTTTTTAGTTAATCTGGTATCCTGCTACATTACTGAAAGTGTTCATGAGTCGTAGAAGTTCCTTGATAGAATTTTTGGGATTGCTTATGTAAACTACCATATCATCAGCAAACAGTGAAAGTTTGACTTCTTCTTTTCTGATTTGTATCCCCTTGATATCCTTTTGGTGTCTTCTTGCTCTAGCTAGGGCCTCAATAACTATATTGAGTAGATATGGAGAGAGTGGACAACCTTGTTTTGTTCCTGATTTCAGTGGAATCGCTGGGAGTTTCTCTCCATTTAGTTTGATGTTGGCTGTTGGCTTGCTATATATTGCCTTTATCATGTTTAGGTATGTTCCTTTTATCCCTGCTCTCTCCAAGACCTTTATCATGAAGGGATGTTGTATTTTGTCAAAAGCTTTTTCAGCATCTAATGAGATGATCATGTGGTTTTTATTTTTCAGTTTGTTTATATGGTGGATTACATTGACAGATTTTCATATGTTGAACCATCCCTGCATCTCTGGAATGAAGTCGACATGGTGGATGATGGTTCTGATGTGTTCTTGGATTTGATTTGCCAGTATTTTATTTAGTATTTTTGCATCAATGTTCATGAGTAAGATTGCTCTGTAATTTTCTTTCTTAGTAATGTCTTTCTGTGGTTTGGGTATCAGGGTAATTGTAGCCTCATAAAAAGAGTTTGGCAATGTTCCTTCTGTTACTATTATATGGAATAATTTGAAGAGTATTGATATTAGTACTTCTTTGAAAATCTTGTAGAATTTTAAGCTGAAACCATCTGGTCCCAGGCTTTTTTTCGTTGGGAGACTTTTGATGACTGTTTCTATTTCTTCAGCAGCTATAGGTCTGTTTAATTTGCTTATCTGGTCTTGATTTAATCTTGGTAATTGATATTTATCCAGAAAGTTGTCCATTTCCTTTAAGTTTTCAATTTTGTGGAGTACAGGTTTTCAAAATATGACCTGATGATTCTCTGTATTTCCTCCATCTCTGTTGTTATGTCCCCCTTTTCATTTCTGATTTTGTTAATTTTGATATTCTCTATCTGCCTTTTGGTTAGTTCTGATAGAAATGTATCTATTTTGTTGATTTTCTCGAAGAACCAACTCTTTGCCTCATTGATTTCTTGTATTGTTTTCTTTGTTTCTATTTTGTTGATTTCAGCTCTTAATTTGAATATTTTCTGCCATCTAGTTCTCTTAGGTGAGATTGCTTCTGTTTGTTCTAAAGTTTTCAAATGTTCTGTTAATTCATTAGTGTGGGATTTTCCAGCTTCTTTATGTAGGCATTTAGGACTATGAACTTTCCTCTTAACTGCTTTCATTGTGCCCCATAAATTTGGGTATGTTGTATGGTCATTTTCATTGAATTCAAGGAAGTCTTTAATTTCTCCCTTTATTTCTTCCTTGACCCATTGATGATTCAGGTGAGCATTGTTTAATTTCCAC
Source organism: Ondatra zibethicus (assembly GCA_004026605.1). Lineage (NCBI taxonomy): Eukaryota > Metazoa > Chordata > Mammalia > Rodentia > Cricetidae > Ondatra > Ondatra zibethicus. The sequence goes on along the minus strand of PVIU01016236.1, from coordinate 13,804 downwards.
GTGTTTGTGGGTTTTCTGGAATTGTATTGCTGGTGACTTCTAGTTTTAAACCATGGTGGTCTGATAAGGTACTTTGGGTTATTCCAAATTTTTTTATTTGTTGAGGTTTGTTTTGTTACCGAATATGTGGTCAACTTTTGAGAAGATTTCATGAGGTGCTGAGAAGAAGGTATATTCTTTTCTGTTTGAATGGAGTATTCTATAAATATCTGTTAAGTCCATTTGAGTCATAACATCTGTTAGTTCTCTTATTTCTCTCTTCATTTTTTGTCTGATTGGCCTGTCCAGTGGTGAGAGGGAAGTGTTGAAGTCTCCCACTATTAGTATGTGGGGTTTAATATATGATTTAAGCTTTAAAAGTGTTTCTTTTACATATGAGGGTGCTCTTGTATTTGGGGCATAGATGTTCAGTATTGAGATTTCCTTGTGATGGATTTTTCCTGTGACTAATCTGAAATGACCTTCTTTGTCTCTTTTGATTGATTTTAGCTTAAAGTCTATTTTGTTAGATATTAGGATAGCTACACATGCTTGTTTCTTAGGTCCATTTGATTAGAATATTTTTCCCAACCCTTTACTCTGAGATAATATCTGTCTTTGAGGTTGAGATGTTTTTCTTCTATGCAGGAAAAGAATAGATTCTGTTTTCGTTATCCAGTCTGTTAGCCTGTGCCTTTTTATGGGTGAGTTGAGTTTATTTACATTAAGGGATATTAATGGCCAGTTATTGATATTTCCTGTTAATTTAGTTTTCATTGTTCGTGATGTTAATGTGTGCATTTTTCCCTTCTTTGGGATTTGCTGCTATGAGGCCACCAATTGTCTGTGTTTTTGTTTGTGTAGCCAACTTCCTTGGGTTGGAGTTTTCCTTCTAGTATTTTGTGTAGTGCTGGGTTTGTGGCTAGGTATTGGTGAAATCTAGTTTTGTCATGGAATATCTTGTTTTGTCCTATGGTAATTGAAAGTTTTGCTGCGTAGAGTAGTCTGGGCTGGCATCCGTAGTCTCTTAATGTCTGCATGATGCTTGACCACGACCTTCTAGCTTTCATTGTATCCATTGAGAAATCAGGTATAATTCTGATAGGTCTACCTTTATATGTTACTTGGCCTTTTTCCTTTGCAGCTCTTAATATCCTTTTTTACTCTGTATGTTTGGTGTTTTGATTATTATATGGTGAGAGGACTTTTTTTTGGATCCAGTCTTTTTGGTGTTCTGTAAGCTTCTTATATCTTCATAGGCATATTTTTCTTCAGGATAGGAAAGTTTTCTTCTATGATTTTGTTAAATATATTTTCTGTGCTTTTGAGTTGAACTTCATCTCCTTCTTCTATACCTATTATTCTTAGATTTGGCCTTTTCATGGTGTCCCATATTTCCTGGGTATTTTGGGTTAAGCTTTTGTTAGATTTAATGTTTTCTTTAACTAATGAGTCTATTTCCTCTATTGTATGTTCAGCGCTTGAGAGTCTCTCTTTATCTTTTGTATTCTGCTGTTCATTCTTGTGTTTGTGGTTTCTGATCATTTTCTCATGATTTCTGTTTCTATAATTCTCTTGGCTTGTGTTTTCTTTATTGTCTCTATTTCAGTTTTCAAGTCTTGAACAGTTTCTTTCATATGTTTGATTTCTTTTTCTTGGTTTTCTTTAAGGGATTTGCTGATGTCTTTCAATTTTTTGTTTGTCTTTTCCTCCATTCCTCTGAGGGAATTTCTCATTTCCTCTTTAAGAGTTTCAAACATTCTCCTAAAGTTATTTCTTAGGTCATTTTCTTCTGCTTCATCTATATTTGGTTTTTCAAGTCTTGCTGTTGTAGGGTGTTTATGTTTTACTGGTGCCATGTTACTCTTTGTGATATTGCATGTGTTCTTACATTTTCTACTCATCTTTTCCTCTAATAGATGTGGTTGGGGCTGTCTGAGATTCTGTTGATTAATCTTCTAGGTGCCAGTGAATCCAAAGCTCAGATGGTTGTTCCTCGTGGTACAGTCAGTGCCACAGTTCTAGTTACCCCGTTGGTTATTCCGTGTTTCCAGAGATAGCTCAGCACTCCTGGGCTTTGCTCTGCTCCCTTGGAATTTGCTGTCTCAGGCCTCCTTTGGCCTAGGTAGCAGACTTTGACCTGTTTCTGTAAATCCTGGTTTGGATCCCCTCCTGCAGAAGTCCCTGGCTTGGAGTTGGTCCTGCAAAGGCTCCAGTCTACTGCCTTGGAGTTCCCAGGTTCCAGTCTACTGCCTTGGAATTCCCAGGCTCAGGTGTGCCCATAACCACAGAGGACCTGGCTCAGGCTTACTCCCTCAGAGGTCCCAGACTCACGCTTGAACCAGCAGAAGTTTCAGGTTCCTGCCTATTCCCTTTGATATCCCAGACCAATGCCCCAGACCCACAAAGGTCCTGGCTCAGGCCTACTCCTTCTGAGGTCCCAGACTCACACCTGTCCCCACAGAGATCTCTGGTTCCTGCCTGTTCCCTTGGAGGTCCCAGATTCATGCCCAGACTTGCAGATGTCCTGGCTCAGGCCTAGTTTTTCGGAGGTCCTAGACTCATGCCCAGACCCACAGGGGTCCTGACTTAGGTCTACTCCCTTGATGGTCCCAGATTCATGTCTGGACGCTCAGCGGTCTCTGCCTCTGGCTCACTTGCTCAGCAGTTATTCCCTTGTATCTGTTCCGGTGGAATTCTCTGTCTCCAGTCTGCTCTGGACCAGGTCCCTGACTCAGTCCTGGTCTACCAATGTTCCAGAACTGGATTGGCACCCAGCTTCTGCTCCCATGGAGCTTGCTTTCTCAGGCCCACTTCAGACTAGGTAGCTGGTTTAGTCCCACTCCCATGGAATTTGTTGTCTCAATCCTCTAACTTTTTTAAAATTTGCTTGCTATTGTACTTATTAAATTCAAACTCTTATTTCTAGTTACATTTTTATCAACATAAACCAAAGAAGAATTTTCCTCAGCTTCTCTGCTTTGGCTTTATTGGGAACCATTGACAGCTTGAAATTTACCTGTTTAGAACCAACTCTCCCCTCTGAAACCAACTTGATAAAAATGTCTGGCTCAAACAAAAAGCCTGAAAAGTGAAAGAGGAGGAGGAGAGGAAGAAGAGTAGCAGGCAGTTGTCTGGATTTTGAGCGATGACTCCGTGCTTAAGAGTTCTTTCTGCCAAGGACCAGAGTTTTCCCCCCAGCACACAGAGCCTATGTCTCATGACTTATAAGTGCTTTTAACTACTACTCCAGGGTATCCATGCTCTCTTCTCTTCTAGACTTAATCACCTGAATACTCTCTCTCTGTCTCTCTCTCTCTCTGTCTCTCTCTCTCTCTCTCATATGCACACACTAAAATATAAGTATATATTTAAGGATAAAGTGACATCAAAGTGTAGTGTATCTCAATTCTTCACATAAGCGCCAGGTTTGTAGGCTATGGAATTGCTAGAAATTGTTAGTTACTATGTAGACTAAAAGAGAAAGGATCTAGGAATATATGATGAGGCAAATTTCTTTGGGGCCTGTCAACTCTGCCTCTGTAAGCTAAGGAATGAAATAGCAATGGTTTACTCTTAGTTTCTGAGCCGCACTAGCTGTGTGATAGCAGAAAGTACATTTATATCATTTCTACTTAATAATTATTTTAGATTTATTTATTTAATATGTATACAGTGTTCTGCCTGCATGACAAAAGAGGGCACCAGATTCCATTATAGATGCTTGTGAGCCACCATGTGGTTGCTGGGAATTGAACTCAGGAAGAGCAGCTAGTACGCTTAACAACCTGTGAGCCATCTCTCCAGCCTGGTTCTTTATGGTTTTGAAGGAGAAATGACAATACTGAGCCTGCACGATTTGTCTGCTATCCAGGTGGGTTAGTACATGACATCACATCACAATACAGCTTTCTCTCTTTTTTCCTTTAGCTATATTTTATTTTTTATCTCCTTTACTTTCTTTGATTATATCTCTATTAAGAGATACTGGTACTAGATTTCAGATGGGGCCACCAAACTGTCTTTTAAATAAATTGGATTAAGCTAATTTAAATGACTGTCCCACACATAAATATGCTGGTATTATAGGTGGCAACAAGACTTAAGTTGTTTTGTAGCCCCATAAATCTCTATGTTTTATTTTTTGTTATCATGAGTACATATTTCTTTTTATTTTTTATATTTTTTCCTTTTCTATTACTTAAAAAATTACCAATCCAAATTCCCACTCCCTCCCCTCCTCCCAGTCCCCTCCCTCTCCCTCCACAGACCCTCTCCTCACCCCTTCAACCCTAAGGGAGTGCCATGCACTCCGCCCTGTGGAAAGTCCAAGGCCCTCCCTACTATGTCTAGGTTGAGCAAGGTTTACATCCAAAGAGAATAGGATCCTATGATGCTGGTGTATGCAAGTAAAGACACATCCCAGTGTCACTATCAGTGGCCCCTCAGTCTGCCCCAGCTGTCAACTCCCTTCAGAGGGGCTTGGTTGTCCCCATGCTCATTCATTTCCAGTCCAGTTGGAGTTGGTGAGCTACCATTAGTTCAAGCAAACTGCCTCAGTGGATGACCCCCTCATGGTCTTGAATTCCTTGCTCATACTCTCATTCCCTCCACTCTTCAACTGGATCTTGGGAGCTCAGTCCAGTGCTCTGATGTGGGTCATTGCCTCTGTTCCCATCTGTTGTTGGATGAAGGGTCTATTATCCAAACTAATCAAAAGGCAGAGAGAGAACACCTATCAGAATGGCTAAGATCAAAACCACTAATGATAGCTTATGCTGGAGAGGTTGTGGAGCAAGGGGAACACTCATCCATTGCTGGCGGGAATGCAAACTTGTGCAACCACTTTGGAAATTAGTGTGGCAGTTTCTCAGAAAACTGGGAATCAGCCTACCTCAGGATCCAGCAATTCCACTCTTGGGAATATATCCAAAAGATGCTCAATCATACTACAAAAGCATTTGTTCAACTATGTTCATAGCAGCATTAATTGTAATAGCCAGAACCTAGAAACAACCTAGATTCCCGTCAACTGAAAAATGGATAAAGAAAGTGTGGCACATCTGCACATTAGAGTACTACTCAGCAGTAAAAATGAATTACATCTTGAATTTTGCATGCAAATGGACAGAATTAGAAAACATCATCCTGAGTGAGGTAATCCAGTTCTAAAAAACCGACTATGGTATGTACTCACTCATAAGTGAAGTCATAAACAAAGGGAAATGAGCCTATAGTTCAGGATCCTAGAGAAACTAAGTAATAAGGTGAACCCAAATAAAAACATATATAGACCCACCTGGAAGTTGGAATCAGACAAAAATTTGGGAGCAGGGCGGCGGGGAGTAGAGCTAAGGGGAGAAGGGGGGCTGAGGAGAACTTGAGGGAATGGGACGGTCGAGACGGAGGAAGGACAGATATGAGAGCAAAGAAAGAGATATCTTGATTGAGGGAGCCATTATGGAGTTAGCAAGAAATCTGGCTCTAGAAAAATGCCCAAGAACCCACAAAGATGAACTCAGCTGAGACCCTAAGCAATAGAGGAGAGGGTGTCTGAACTGACCTTACTCTGTAGTCAGACTGATGATTATCTTAAATCTCTATATTTTAATATCTCTATTTTGTTAAAAGTGTTTCAAAAGTAAATGAAATTTTAGTATGTGTGTTCTTCAGTGTCAAATCTGTAGACAAAGTGCAGTTAGTTTTTAACTGGGATTCTTCAGGCCCCTGTCCACTCCCCATTGTAACTATATGTTTGCTTTTAATATTCTCTTCTTACAGTTCACATTTACCATGCCTTGTCATGCTCTGCTTGGGCCTTAACTTCTTTCTTTAATCACTCAGAATGTTATCATTGTTTGTTTGAATTAATTCATATTTTTAATTTCTGTGTAATAAAAACAAAAAGAAAAAAGAAAGAAATCCCACCCCCAATCTTAAATAACTTACTGGGTACAGAATTCTAAGATTTTCAGTATTTTTTATGTGTTCTTTATTTTGGCTATCATTTTTTCTTGTGTATACATGTCCATGATACATGCATGTATGCATTTATGTGCAGTAATCTACTCACTCCTGCCTGTGCACATAGAGGCTGGAGCTCACAGTATTGACTGAACTGGCTGGCAAGCCACGGGATCTACCTGTCACTTTTCATTTCATACTCCAAAAGGATTGTGAAAAAATGTAGAGTATGGCAGCCCCCCCCCTTTACACTGGTTTCAGTTTCCATGGTCAAAAGCATTACGTGGATAACTCCATATAGGAAGATAAGGCCTACCAGACCAAAAGGAGCCAGCCTGGAGTCTGCCTGGAGTTGTCATAGGTCCTGTCAGTGCCTAGCCAATAAGGAGCTGCCAAGCAGTGTTTCCTGAGTGACTAGCAACAGGTGCTGTCAGAGGTCCTGATTATGCCTAGGCAATGAGAGAGGAGCATGAGATGTCCACTGTCAACTGTCACAAGCCTGGGTGCTGGGAGGGTATATAAGTTTTTCCTCATTGTTAAATAAATGAGTCTGCTGTAAACCTTTTACCTGACTCCCTGCATCTGTGGTCCTTGACGTCACAGCTTATCACCCCGTCCCGCAAGGAAGACGTTAGGACCCAGCCACAACTCCACACACATCAAATTCCTATGTTTAAATGGCTCTTTGGAGTGATGGGATGAAAATGCCCCACTCCATCTCACCTGCAATGAGAATTATCTCTTGGTCCACACTATTTGTGACTTGTCAGTCACATAACAGCTACATTGTTTATCAGGTCAAGTGACAATACTGCAATGTGTGTGTGTGTGTGTGTGTGTGTGTGTGTGTGTGTGTGTGTGTGTGTGTGTGTGTGTGTGAGAGAGAGAGAGAGAGAGAGAGAGAGAGAGAGAGAGAGAGAGACAGATTTTACTTTATAGAAGAGTGTCTCTAAAGTATACAAGCAATGATATAAAGGAGCCTAAAGCATGTAAGGGTTGACTAACTCTGGTACCATAAAACAATGCTTCAGAGTATATGGGAAAACATAATATATATGACTAGGGTTTGGTACTAATCCAAGATATCAAGCATTCAGCGATCATCACAGGCAATTAGGACACCTCTCAAACAATGAGGAAACAACTCCAGTAAAATTATTTCCCTTTGTCTTTTTCTTTATCTGTAGTTAAATTTACATGAAGCTAACTGTACATATAACACATGTCCACCCTATTATCTACATACCTATAGATGCATATGTATTACAGACCTTTAAAGGAAAATGTTCCTCAAGGTCTTACTGTGTTAGAAAATGATTTCATTTTCTTGATGTAATGCCAACACAATGATTAAAGTCTAGTAGTTGTGAGCATGCTAATATTCTAAAAAATTAGCCAGGGATGATACTCAATTTGTAAAAGTAAAATATACCAAATGGCCTAGGAATTAGAAATAAAGGTTCAAATATTGACTCTCCAATTTGTTTGTCCTGCAACATCTTTGAAATTACTTCTGAGACTCCATTTCCTTACTTATAGCATGGAGATATATTACCTGCATCATGGGATTTTGTGCTAATAAAAAGAATGTATTTAAAGTGCTCAGGAATGTCTGACACTTTTGAATGACACTGTAATTGCTACTCTCACTATGATATTACATAAAATGAAATATCCATCCTTAGAAGAAATTAATTTCATATTACCATTTTTGGCAAAGAATTATAGTGAGAGAGCATAGATTTTGATCTATTTTAGACAATTGTGAATAAGTTTTAGACAGACAGAATGACAATGCACCAGAGCATATATGGCTGAGGTATAAAATGCATCCAAAGGGGGTTCCTTCCCTGTTAAGTCTGCAGCTTTGCTTTTCAGGGAAAAACTTTCCCCCCTTATATATAAAATCGCACAGTCTCTGGGAAAGGAGTTTTTGGGCAATGCAGAAGGAAATGCAGTTGATGTGTTCTCGTGCTCACCCTGAGTCACAGGTACATGACCTTTTGCCAGTGAATAATTGTTAATTATAGCTGCTTCATACACTATATTCATGGCTTGGATGTAGTATGTATGTGTGGCTGATTCATGTTTTATCTTCTGTTTCAACGAGTGCAGCACATCTTGTGTTTTTTTCAAACAAGAATCTTGTTTTGCTATCATCTTCTAGTTCCACACAGAAAGTCTACATCACCATTTTTCCCTCTAATATTTTGGTATAGTCTATGTAAAATTCTTCAAAATTAATTTTATCAAAAGGTATATTATGAACCAATTTGATCAGAGAATATTAATGGAATTCAACTGGAGTCTCTGTATAATGTGCAGCCTTCAAACAGAATGCACCGTTCTGCCAATCTTTATTCTTTGATACTGTGTATCCAAGTAGAAACTGCTTGAAGAGACTTTCAGAAATGACCACTACTCAAACCACAAACAGGCACATATATCTTCATCACCTATATTGATAGCTATATGAGGATCACTGACAATACCTTTTTAAAAATGAAAATTATTCCCATGATTTGGTCTGCATATTCATGAAACATTCTGTCTATGATGTACTCACTGATCAGACTGTGGGTAATGAGTTTGGCACTCCTAAGATGTAATTTCAACTCTGGTAGCTTGGATAAATAGTTGCATTTATCCAAGGCATGTGTAATCTTACCTCAGCCCTGGAGAGGAGAGCCTGCTGCAAGCAGTGTGCTGTATTGGTGGCAGTGCCTTCCACATCCTAGCCAGATACCCACTGGCTGCAGCCACAGAGAATGTGTGCCTCAGATGCTCTGATGACATTCCATGGCCAGGATGTTAGCATCCTCTTGTGGCAGGTTCTCTCTCTGTATCTCTAGACCTAAGTAGGGTAGACTGAAATGTATTATGTGGCCCAAATTGACCTTGAACTCCTCCTCCTGCCAAATACCCCAACACTGGAGATTTCAGGCCTGTACCAATTCTTATGGTGAGGTTTTATTATTCCTACAGTTTACAGTTACACTTCCAAATATTTTCCCTCAGGACCAAAGCATTTTGTGTTTCTATGGCATGGACTTTTTCCTTACTTAAACCATTCTAAAATTTTCCCTCTCCCACTACCATGTGTTTTATTGAGGTACAAAGAGAGAGGAGGGGACTTGCTCATGTGTGGAAGCAGAACTGTGGTGAAACTCACAGTTGTTAGTTGCTTCTGTATGGCAGGTGGAATCAGTCCAGATTCTGGAAATCAGATCTGTAGTACCAGTGGGCATGGGGCTGGGAGATTAAGTCATTGCGGTTGCAGGAACAGCACCAGTTTATGCCCCTACTACATTCCTGCCTTGTACATAGCCTTTTTGGTATGTGACACCATGTAATCCACCCAGCTGTTAAGAGAACACTGGAATTAATAAGAACTGATACTGCTGGGCATGATGACGCACGCCTTTAATCTCAGTACTTAGGAAGCAGAGGCAGGCAGATATCTGAGTTTGAGGCCAACCTGGTCTACAGAGTGAGTTCCAGGACAGCGAAGGCTACACAGAGAAACCCTGTCTCAAAAACAAAGCAGAATAAGAAGCACTACCTGTGAGATGCAGACATAAGAGTAAGCTTGATATCCTCTTATGTAGTTTGCTTGTATATGATTCTATATTTCCTCTTATGTAGACAGATTAGGGATGCCTGACTTTCATTGTGACAGTGAGCACTCTGCCTTGAATGATGCAAGGGACTCTTATCTCATGGACTCCTTTCTCCAGTGCCCCACAGATCCAAGGGGACCAAATTGAGCAGACCCCAGAAAGTTCCTTGCTTAGCACAGGTCTAGGCCTTTAATGGGTCTTGTTTGTTTGCTTGCTGCTGTCATCGGACCTTTGTTGGAACCAAGACTTCCTGACATTCATCTTCCTCTACTCTTCTGTGCTGACCCTTGAGTGCAGCTATGCACAATCCCCACTGAGGAAAACCACTGATTGGTGGTGCGGGAGAACAATTTTATATCTGTCAATTATGTTTTAAATAAACGCTGATTGGCCAATAGCCAGGCAGGATGTATAGGTGGGACAACCAGACAGGAAGTAGAGGTGGAGAAGGAGAATAGGAGAATTCTGGGAAGCGGGAAGCTCCTTTGGCAGTCCTGCCCAGACCACGGAAGAAGCAGGATGTGACCTGCCCCACTGAAAAAGGTACCGAGCCATGTGGCTAACATAGATAAGGATAATGGGTTAATATATGTTATAAGAGCTAATACAAAGCCTGAGCTAATGGGCCATTCAGTTTATAAATCATGGAGACCTCTGTGTGATTTTCTTTGGGACTTGCTGGCTGTGGGAACTGGGCAGGACAGAAACCCCAACAAGCAGGCCCCTCATGTTACAGATTGGTTTCTGATGTTTAGTCAGTCATGCCAACTATTCCTTGTGTGCTAGAGACACGGAAGACATCCTCTCTGGCAATGGGACCTCCATGAGTTAAACTCAGGCTGTGCCAGGACTGAAAATGGGACTGACAACCGCAACATACTGTGGAGCTAGACCTCAAAAATGCTACTACTGATGGGTATGCCTCTAATGTTTCTTTTGTCATGCCAATGAGAATGATCTCTAGTTAGAATGAGAGAGAGACACACAGAGAGAGACAGAGAGACCGCCATATACAGAGGACAGAGAGACAAAGAGAATGAGTATGATATAATTTCTGTGCTATATTAGAAGAGCAAGTGAAACTTGCATACCCACATTTATTATTTGTGTCAGGTGAGTGAGCAGTGTGCAGGTATTAAGTTCCTGCATGTGCTTGTGTCCTGGGGCAGAGATAGGGAAGCCTAGAGACATAGGCCTTGCACGGGATTAGCAGGTAAGGCCTGGGCAGGGCTTGACCATGCCCCAGACAACCCAGGACCATAACAGGAGCCACTCAGTTCCTGCACCTTGGAATGTACTGTGGAATTGTCCTCTGCTCAAATAACATCACTGTCTCACTGGAGTGTGTTTCCCCATGCAGCATCCATGGGAATAAGGTAAGGAGAAAGCACCTGCACAGGCTTCCCGAATTGGACAGGTTCTCTGCAGATTGCTTCCCTGTCCTTCTCTTTTCTTCCTATTCTTCCTTATACTTCCAAAGCCCCACGAGACAACCATCATGATATAGAAAAAAGTGTAGTTACCTGCCTTGAGTCTCCCTCTTGGTCCATGTTACAGTCTCAGCCTAAAGATGTAGTAGTAGAAACAGGACTTAGGGAGCAGAAAGGCCATGTTCAACCTTGACTATAATTTGGATTGTTGAGCTGGTGAACATGGAAGTAAAGGTATGACATGGCCCTAAAGGTAAAGCTGTCTTGGGCAGGGAGAGAATAAGCATGTATGTTTGTAGTCTGAGTTGCTTCAAGTGTACCCACAGGGTCATGGGTATTGTCATCACTGGAGAAAGGGTTCTAGAGAGGTTTGGCTTAGAACAGAGAGAGAGAGAGAGAGAGAGAGAGACAGAGACAGAGACAGAGACAGAGAGACAGAGAGAGAGACAGAGAGCTGCATTCCCAGCATTAGGCAGCATAGCAGTAAGCCCTATTTGCTCAGCAACTTGCTGTTAGGAGGGCCTTCTTAGCCAAAGCAGCCATGTTTGTGCCAGGAGTCCTGCTGCTGCAACAGCTGATACAAACAGAGCACTTGGATTCCTTCCTTTAAGATACACATAGACAAAAACCAAAAACCCCAGGATAACCAAAACAATTCTGTACAATAAAGCAACTTCTGGAGGCAGCGCCATCCCTGAGTTCAAGCTCTGCTATATAAAGTTCTAGTAATAAAAACAGCTTAGTATTGGTATAGAAACAAACATGCGGATAAATGGAATCAAATTGAAGACCCTAAAATTAATCAACACCTATGAACACCTGATTTTTGACAAATAAGCCAATATTGTACAATGGAAAAAAAGAAAGCATCTTCAACAAATGGTGCTGGCATAACTGGATGTCAACCTGTAGAAGAATGAAAATAGATGCATATCTATTACCATACACAAAACTCAACTCCAAATGGATGAAAGACCTCAACATAAGCCCAGTTACACTGAATCTGATAGAAGAGAAAGTGGGAAGTAACCTTGAATGCATTTGCACAGAAAATCAGTTCCTAAATATAACAGTAGTATCACAGGCACTAAGATCAATAATTAATAAATGGAACCTTCTATAACTGAGAAGCTTCTGTAAAGCAAAGGACACAGTAAATAAGACAAAACAGCAGCCTACATAATGGGAAAAGATCTTCACCAACTCCACATCTGACAGAGGTCTGATGTCCAAAATATATGAAGGACTCAAGAAACTAGACATCAAAACACCAAATAATCCAATTTTAAAATGGGGCACAGAACTATAAAAAGAATTCTCAACAGAAGAATCTCAAATGGCCAAAAGATGTCTAAGGTATTTCTCAACATACATAGTTATCAGGAAAATACAAATCAAAATGACTCTGAGATATTATCTTATACCTATCAGAAGGGCTAAGATCAAAAATACTGATGACAGTTTATGCTAGAGAGAATGTGTAGTAAGGGGAACACTCCTCCATTGCTGGTGGAATTGCAAACTTGTACAACCACATTGGAAATCAATATGGCAGTTTCTTAGAAAATTGCGAATCAATCTACCTCAAGACCCAGCAATACCACACTTGGGCATATACCTGAAGGATACTCAATCATAACACAAGGCCATTTGCACAACTATATTCATAGCAGCATTATTCATAACAGCCAGAACCTAGAAAAAACCTAGATGCCCCTCAACAGAAATACAGCACAATGGAGTACTACTCAGTGCTAAAAAAATAATGATGACATCTTGAAATTTGTAGGCAAATGGATGGAATTATAAAAAAAATCATCCTGAGTGAGGTAACCCTGACACAGAAAAACAAACATGGTATGTACTCACTCATAAGTGGATATTAGATATAAGCAAAGGATAACCAACCTATATAGTCCACAATCCCAGAGAAGATAGGAAACAAGGAGAACCCTAAGAAGGACCAGAATGGATTGCGACAGGAAGGGAAATAAATAATATCTCCTGGGTAAACTGGGAGTGAAGAGTATAGGGAGAGGGGTTGAGGGATGAGAACATGAAGAAACGTGGTGGGTGAGTTGGGGGAGGGATGGAGAGGGAGAGCAATGAGAGAAATATCTTGATAGACAGAGCCATTATGGGGTTAGGGAGTAACCTGGTGCTAGGGAAATTCCCAGGAATCCACAAGGATGACCCCAGATAAGACTCCTAGCAAAGGTGGAGAGGGTTTCTGAACTAGCCTTCTCCTGTAATCAGATTGGTGACTACTCCAATTGTCATCATAGAAACTTCATCCAGTAACTGAGAGAAGTGGATACAGAGATCCACAGCCAAGCACCGGGTTGAGTTCCTGGAGTCGCAAGAGAGGGAAGAGGGATTATATGAGCAAAAGAGGGTCAAGATCATAATGGGGAAACCCACAGAAACAGCTGACCCAAGCTCATGGGAATTCACAGACTCTGGCCTGACAGCTGGGGCACCTGCATGGGACCAAACCAGGCCCTCTGAATGTGTGTAACGCTTGTGTGACTTGGTCTGTTTGTTGAGTCCCTGGCAGTGGGATCAGGATTTATCCCTGGTGCATGAACTGAACTTTTGGAGCCAATTACCTATGGTGAGATACCTTTCTCAGTCTTGATGCACAGGGGAGGGGCTTGGTCCTACCTCAACTTGATATGCCTGGCTTTGTTGCCTCCTCATGGGAACCTGAACCTCTCTGAGCATGGATGAGGGTGGAAGGTAGTGGGGGGAGCAGGAGGAGGCAAGGGAGGGAGCACTGTGGTTGGTAAGTAAAATGAATAAAAAATAAAA